>MU226272.1:5123679-5155693 GCA_018584345.1 Thuja plicata | reverse complement strand
TATATATATATATATATGATTGAGTAATGGCTTATGTTGGTATTAATTTTCTTTATTTTAATTTCTATAATTAATACATCAGTATAAAGCATTAACATCAATATGATAATTAAATTATATTTTATACTATATATTCATTGAATAAAATAGAAATACAAAATAATTATATATAGATTATTGCATTTTTATTAATAAATAATTAAAATTAACATGATAATTAAATTATATTCTATGCTATATATTAATTAAATTAAAATAGAAATAAAATAAATTATATTTAGATTAGTTATATATTACTTTGACATCATGAAATATAGTAGATAATTTATGTCCTTATTGCTTATTGAATTTAGTAGTTCGTTGAAAAATATAAATTTATTTCTATAAGAGGAGTTTCATTATAAATGATGATTAATATGCAACTAAAACTTATTTCTAGATATAAACATATTATTTATTTATTAATGTTATGTCATTATAATTGATTTGATAATTTTATTTTTATATTAAATTTATTGTAATTGATTTATTATTATTTTATATCATATATTTGTCATATCGTGTATATTTAATACTTATTATTGAGACATTTGTCATCTCTTGTTGAAGCTAGGGTTTCTAAGGGTATATGCAAGAAGTTTTTTAAGTCTCCTCCATGACATGGATGCACAACATCAATGGCTCTTGGCAATAATCTGCATTTTATGGAGGCGAGTGTGCTAATGGATGGCCAGAGGTTTCCAAAGTGCCTCTTATGATTAGGGTTTGAGGGGCAAATGAAGGGACACAACTCCCCAACAACTACAAAACTATGTGTTCCAATCCTGGTGTAGCTAAGATCTTTTCCAAGGTTGGTCATCCTAAGACTATGTAGGCAAGGATTAGATGCTCCCTTGTTTTTGGCTCTGGGCCCCTTCCTCCATTTTGGGTTAGACATCTTGCAAAAGGTGAATGAAAATGTTACTTCTTTTACCAAACATAATTTGATTGGTTGATTTAGGGGATATTGGACGAGTTTCGAAGAATTACATCAATGGATTTTAGAGACATGGTGTCCTATTTTGGCAAGTGATCAACAGATTTACCCCTATGGTCGAGGGTTTCTTGTTGTGTTTTTGGTAAGATTTGGGATTGTGACCAACATTTATTAATGTTGAAATCTTGGTACCCCTCATTCGATCTAGCTATAAGATCCTTCACTTTGGTTCCAATATGGGTAAGATTGTTGAATCTTCCTTTATAGTTTTGGTGTGAACCCTATTTGAAGCTATTAGTAACTTGTTGGGGAAATTTCTAGGGGTTAATGAGGTTTCTTTAGATTATCTATACACCACCTATGCACATATACTAGTATATATTGACATTACCAAGGATCTCTTTGTTGAGATCTCTCTCATCACAAAACATGGAGATTGGAACCAAATTTTAGACTACGAGGGCATCCCATTTCAACGTCACAGATGCTTCAATACTAGCCACATTATGGCCTATTATATTAAAAGGAGAAATGACAACAAGGTCACATGGTGGAAAGATTTATCCCCCAATCATTACTTGGTAGAAAAGGAACAATCAGATCTGGAAGGAAAGATCAATGTTGAGGTCCCTAAGAAGTTAAATTGGAGGAAATCCTCAAGTTTTCAAAGCCAAGACCGAGAAATTTAATGGATCCTCCTCTCATATGGTGTGAAACTGCCAAATCTTTTTCGACATTAAGCAAGGGTAAGGTTGAGCAAGGGAGAGTTCAACAATTTTTTATTTGAGTGGCAAGGGATAATCTACAATGAAACAAAAGTGTATGATGAATAATTCTTTAAATAATTGTTTTAGATGTGGATTTATTAGAGTAATAATAAGGTTTTCTTGTAACATAAATATATAACTAGTAAGGTTAGGTTGCAAGAGCAATGAATTTAGTAGGGAGTTGATTATGACTTTTGTGATTGTCTTATTCAATTAGCAAGTCTTGGCTCATAGAAAAATAAAGGGTTATGATTTTTGTTTTATTATTTTATCTAACACACTCCAATCATGAGGTCTTGAAGTAGCTTAGGGTTGACATGTTAAGCACATTGTTGATATCACACTTCAAGGTTTAGTGTGAGAAATATGTGTCTAGAACACTAATATTGAAAATAATTCATTGGATGTGGATTCATTGAGGGAATATTAAGGGTAGGGTGAGACAAAAGTATATAATTAATAATTTTAAAAATATTTTTTTGAATTTGGATTCATTAAAGCAATAGTAATGTTTTCTTGCAACAAAAGTATATAACTAATTAAAGTAGGTTGAAGAGAAATGCATTTAGTAGGATGAGACAAAAGTGTCTAGAATAATAATATTGAAAATAATTTCTTGGATGTGGATTCATTGAAGTTATACTAAGGTTGAGGTGAGACAAATGAATAATTAGCAAAATAATAAGGTTTTCTTGCAACAAAAGTATATAACTAATAAAGTTAGGTTGCAAGAGCAATGAATTTAGTTGGAAGTGGATTATGACTTTTGAGATTGTCTCATTCAATTAGCAAGTCTTCATTTGTACAAAAAATACAAGGTTATGGTGCTTGTAAGTACAATTCAATTATTCACTTCGTATAAGAGTTAGGTGTATGGCGAAGGATTACTTTTTGCCAAGAGATAATTATTATTTTATTATTTTCTCTAACATTGTTCCAATCATGTGGTCTTGAAGTAGCTTAAGGTTGACATGTTAAGCACGTTGTGGATATCACACTTCAAAGTTTAGGGTGAGACAAAAGTATCTAACAATAAGATAAATAAGTCAATATAAGAAATTTATTATTTGAGGGCCCCAACGGGTAGATGAGTTGGCTTAGGTTGTGGGTTTGCTCCCCATAGGTCTCTCTGAAATAAAATTTTTAGATCATTAATTAGACTAAATGATTAGAATATTTTTGAAATTATATATTTTAAATATTTTGTTACTATCTTAATGATAAAAATTATATGTCCACAACTTTTTCCTTTTAGTTTTCAAGGAATGAATAAATGTTTAGCCAATCTAAATCTATTATTATTTTTTATCGTTTATCTTGCAAAGGTAGATGCAAATTATATAAAAAAAAATTAGTGTGCACTTATTTTTTATTATTTATTATTTATTAGTATATTTAGTAGGCAATACTATGCATCAAACGTGATTAATTTTTTTAATAAAGCTAAGATGTATATTTTTTAGAAATTATTAATTTACAATATGATTGGTGTTTAAAAATTTGTGTTATAGGAGGGAATGATTTTTAAACTAACCACATTATTTAGCTCTTATATTGTACTTATTGAATTTCTTAGCTATCCATTTTCTCATAATTTTTTGTGATATTTTTTTTTCTATTTCTTTGTCTAGCCATTTTGTCAAAGTTCTTTGTGCTATTTTTTAATCAATGCATGGATTTCATCAAATGGTGAGCAATTTTTACACATCTCATTAAAACTATTCCTTAAATTGTGGTGATATTTTAAATGAAAGAATGAATATTTTTAATAATGTCCATGAAACCAACACAATACTTTTGAAACATTAAATGATTATTAATAAATTGATTCTCACAAATTAGAGGATTTTATTTATTGAATTTTTTTTTTCTAAAATCAAATTTGTTAAAATTAAGATCCTAGATTTTTATTTTTTAGAAGTATTTAAATAAAATAAATGTTGGTTGTTTGAATACTCTCAACTTTATTTTTATTTACTTTTAAATAGGGACACATTGTCTTTTAAAGGTGGAGAAATCCAAAATATATATGAACACAAAAAGACATTTTTAAGTGATGGCTTATGTTGATATTAATTATCTTTATTTAATTACTATAATTCTTGCATTAGTATAAAGCATTAACATTAATATGATAATTAAATTATATTTTATACTATATATTCATCGTATAAAATAGAAATACAAAATAATTATATATAGATTATTGCATTTTATTAATAAAATATTAAAATTAATATGATAATTAAATTATATTCTATGCTACATATTCATTAAATTAAAATAGAAATAAAATAAATTATGTTTAGATTAGTTATATATTACTTTGACATCATGAAAGACAATAGATAATCTATGTCCCTATTGCTTATTGAATTTAGGAGTCGTTGAAAAATTATAAAATTTATTTCTATAAGAGGAGTTTCATTATAAATGATGAATAAATTTTCATATTGAAATTTTGTAATTATTGTGTAACTAAAACTTATATATAAAAATATTATTTATTTATTAATGTTATGTAATTATAATTGATTTGATAATTTTATTTGTATATTAAATTTTTTAAAATTTATTGAAATTGATTTAATTATTATTTTATATCATATATTTGTCATATCTTGTATATTTAATACTTATTATTGAGATCTATGTCGTCTCTTCCTGAAGCTAGGGTTTCTAGGGGTGATTGCTTGAATGTTTTTAAGTCTCCTCCCTGGCATGGATACACAACATCAATTGCTCCTGATAATAATCTGCATTTCACGGAGGCAAGTGTGGTAATGGATGGTTAGAGGTTTCCAAAGCGCCTCCTATGATTAGGGTTTAAGGGGCAAATGATGAGAGACGACTCCCCAATAGCTACAAAACTATGTGTTCCAATCCTGGTGTAGCTATGATCTTTTCCAAGGGTGGTCATACTGAGACTATGTAGGAAAGGATTAGATGCTCCCTTGTTTTTGGCTTTGGGATCCTTCCTACACCTCAGTTGGTTCATCCTGCCAACCTACTAAGAATACCCAAATTTTGGGTTAGATATCTTGCAAAAGGTGAATCAAAATGTTACTTTTTTTACCAAACATGATTTGATTAGTAGATTTAGGGGATATTGGATGAGTTTGGAAGAATTACATCAATGGATTTTAGAGACATGGTGTCCTATTTTTATAGGTGATCAACAGGTTTACCCCTATGTTCGAGGGTTTCTTGTTGTGATTTTTTGATAAGATTTTGGATTGTGACCAACATTTATTAATGTTGAAATCTTGGTACCTCTCATTCGATTTAGCTACAAGATCCTTCACTTTGGTTCCAATATGGGGGTAAGATTGCCAAATCTTCCTTTATAGTTTTGGTGTGAGCCCTATTTGAAGCTATTAGTAACATGTTGGGGAAATTTCTAGGGGTTGATGAGGTTTTTTTAGATTATCTATACACCACCTATGCATGTATACTAGTAGATATTGACATTACCAAGGATCTCTTTGTTGAGATCTCTCTCATCACAAAAAAGGGAGATTGGAACCAAATTTTAGACTATGAGGGAATCCCATTTTAATGTCACATATGCTTCAATACTAGCCACATTGTGGCCCATTATGTGAAAAGAATAAATGACAACAAGCTCACTTGGTGGAAAGATTTATCCCCCAATCATTACTTGGTAGAAAAGGAACAATCATATCTGGAAGGAAAGACTAATGTTGAGGTCCCTAATAAATTAAATGGGAGGAAATCCTCAAGTTTTCAAAGCCAACACCAAGAAATTTAATGGATCTTCATCTCATATGGTGTGACACTGCCAAATCTTCTTCGACATTAAGCAAGGGGAAGGTTGAGCAAAAGCCGGAGAGTTCAACAATTTTTTATTTGAGTGGCAAGGGATAATTTGCAATGAAATTGGATAAGGTTAAAGGGGTTGGAGCCTCATAAGGTAATTGGAAAGTAGTACAAAAGAAAAGAAAGAAAATTGAGTTCAATATGCATCTTTTATCCCATGCTAAAAAGGAGAAAAATCCTAAAATTGTGTTAACAAAGGTAGCATTTTGTGATCACTAATGGGTTTTACTTGTTATTCTATATTCTCATACGTAAAAATCATTTTTATTTCAATAAAGGGTGCAACCCCTTAGCTTCCATTTGCCAATAAAAAAAATTAAATTTAGGTTAAGTCCACCAAGATGGGGGACTAAAAATTTTACACTTTACTTTATGGCTCCCATCGGAGCATAGCATGAGTGTGTTATAGTGTACTTGCACTAAGGCTTGGATTGACCAAGTCAAAACCAATTATAATACAACTAAGTAGAAATTTTTCTAACTTCCCATCTTTTTCTTCAAGTTAAAATCAATCTCCCAATTAAAATATACATAAGAAATACAAAATTTAAGTTCAAGTCATATTCCATGCATATATATTGGCAAGATGTTTGAGAGTCCTTTCAGATCTCTAAGAGTTATAATGCAGATTCTAGGTTTTAGAAGATATTATAAATTTTCATACTTAATCAAATTTCAGTAATCAATGAGCTCCTATAACCATTCTCTCGCTCTCTATCTCACTCAATTTATATCCCCCAAACTCTAGATCTATCTCTCTCCCCATCATTACTCTCTCTCTATTTGTAGATCCTATATCTCTTTACACGCATCCCCCTCTCTATCTACACACACAAAAAAAACAAAAAAAAACCCTTTGTCTATTTTTATTGGCATGCTTTAGGGTTTTACATTTAAGGTTGATGATATAAGGTTTAGGGTTAAGAATATAATGTTAAATGTATAGGGTTTAGAGTTGAGTGCATATGTTATATAGTTTAGGATTGAGTGCATACATTTGAGGGTTCAATGTATAGTCTTTAGGGCTTAGGACCGAGGGACATGATTTAGGGTTAAGGTATAATTGAGGGAATAAGGTTGAGGATTATAGGTACAAGGCTGCGTGTATAATTGAGGGTTTGGCATATACTCTTTAGGGCCTAGTGTTGAGTGACATATTTAGAGGTTAGGATGGTATTTAGAGGTTTAGGGTTGATGGTATAGGGTATAGGATTGAGTGTGTATGGTTGATAGTTTAGCATATATGCTTCAAGGGGTTGAGGTAGACATGTGTAGAGAGAGGAAAAAAGAAAGGTAGATAGGGAGAGAGGGATAGATGGAGAGAGAGTTGAGATAGAGAGAAGTCACGAGGGAAGGAGGGAGAGAGATAGATATGTTGGAAGGTGTCCTCTCTCCTTCCCTACTATAATGAAACAAATTTGCACCCCAGTAAAAATTACCATTTGGCATTACTCCTAGCTTAGCCTAAGGATAAAAAATGCATGTCATCTGCCCATACCTTCTCAACATGCCTTCTCACCACCTAGTTTAGAATCTCATCCACATGTCTTGTCAGGCACAAGACCGTGCATGTCGCAGAGATGTCTGCACAACGCACACTCATTTGTTAATCTGTAGACATGTAGAGTGTCATTGAGGCTTTACAAACTACCACCTTAAAAAATTTAACACTTGAATCCGCCACCCACTGATGCCCAAATTTGAGTTTCTCCATTATAATGGCATTTTAAACCTTAATTTCCTCTCTCTAGGCATTCTCTTCACACTTCTTGGCTTATTCTTGGTTTTCACTACACATTCTTGAGGTTTCTCCATGCTTGGGATATATTTCTACAAGCTTGCATACCATCTCACATTGGTGCATTATCTTCGATATCGCTGAGGGGAGTCTCCTCGCTTAATTTCAATTTGCATTCTTGACAGTATACCACACTCTATCTTTTCTAGCATTTATCATTGTGTGCATCATTTATCAACACAGTTATATATCACCATTTTTTGTGTCTATTTATCTATTGTGGAGGTGGAAACACCAAGGCATGGACTTGAATAAGGTAGGTCTCCAAAAAACCACCCCAACATTTTTTGTTGTTTTCGTGTGTGTACATTCATAGAGGCTAAAATCTTGGGCATCAACTTCAATAATTGTCAAATCCAGTGTTACCTTTTTCCTTTCCTCATATTTTATAGTTTAGTTGTGCTTTCTAATTGCATTTGGTCATTTCTATTTAGTTTTTTGTTAATCTAGTTTCTATCACTTTAGTTTCTTTTTCATTCTTCCTTATTTTATGTGTCATCCTCTGTATTCTAGCTATACGCATGCCACATTGTCATCTTGTACCCACATTGGCATCTTAGAATCGCACTTGTGTTCAAGGAAGTGAGCTTACAAAGCTCGATGTTATTCTATGTCATTAGCTCTTTCATTTTCCATAATCAAAACACTCTAATCAGTTGGTATCTTTAAGCTATTTGCATTTAATTGTACATGGTTTATTATTTGTTAAAACTTATCACACTGAAACACTTTAAAGTAATTTAGAACTCTCTCAAACACACATTATATTTGATCCCCCTAGCTCTGCGCACTAGTAGAAGTGAGGTAGCGCAAGGGAAGGTCCATTACTTGAGACTTTAATTGGTCTTTAGATTGGTTTACTTTTTCCTTCTCCACACCTACCTACTCCTTAGGAGATACCCTTGTCCTCTACATACCTCTCTCTACCTCCCTCCTTCCCTCTCTCTCTCTCTCTCTCTCTCTCTCTCTCTCTCTCTCTCTCTCTCTCTCTCTCTCTCTCTCNCCCCCCTCTCTCTCTCTCTCTCTCTCTCTCTCTCTCTCTCTCTCTCTCTCTCTCTCTCTCTCTCTCTCTCTCTCTCTCTCTATTTATCTACATATCTACTCTCCCTCTCAAGAGAAAAATGGAGAGGAATAGAGGTGTATATGGTTATATTTTTCAAGTTAGAAAATATAATAAATACAAATATAAGCATACAACTAACTAAACTTGATCATTCATGTGATTGATAAGAATGGAGGCACCCTACTCTATTGATTTTCTCATTTGATGGTTTAATGTGTATGATGCTCCCCGAAACACAACTAAATAGATCCTGAAAATGATTCATATATGATTAATGGATTGATATTTGTTGCTAAATGGAAGCTATATGGAAAAGTAATGCAAAAATTAATGGATTTCTATATGAAAACTAAGCTAAAAATGCAATGATATTATGCTAAATGGATATGAAACTATATAAAAATCTATGATAACAATATGAAAGCAAAAGAGATATAGAGACAATTTAGCATGATAACACTACAATTTATGGATGGAAGAAATGTACAAGGAGAGGCTCCTATTTATAGGAATTGGAGGGAAATGGACAGTTGGGATTCAATCTTGAAATGAAGGGCTAGGATTAGTTTGGATTGATGAGATGGAGTTCATGTAGGCAAGGGTAGTTGGCCATGTAAGATGGATGAGTTTTTCACACACGTGTGAGCAACATTGAAAGCGATGGGCAATAAATGTCAAATGGGAGACAATGTAAGATTAGGGTGACTCAAGGTGGATATGGAGGACAATGTGTATGAAGAGGTTAGTTATTTATGGAAGGTTAGTGGTTTTGAATTTGGGAATATGCTCTCACATTTATGAGACAAATTAAAAATTGGGGGAAATGCTAATGAGTGTAGGAATTAGAAAATTAGATTAATTAATCAAAGATTAATTAATTAGTAGGCTTTAGGGTGTCATGATGCATTTTGGGCTAGGACTATTAGGCTAGAGTTAAGATTAATTAAAATAAAATTAATTAAACTATGGGATTAGGAAGAAGGGAGGAATTATTCAAACAAATAAATAATTTGAATATTGGCAAAAAGGGGATAGTATAGTTAATTAATCAAAATTAATTATATTATTGGGCTAAGGAGGGAAATAATATAATTAATTGATTAAATTAATTATATTATAATGTTGACGTAATTAATTAACTAAAATTTAATTAATTAAAGGAGGCATGTTAGTTTGAATTTAACAAATTCATAAAAGGGCAATTTTGGACGTCTACATTTTGCCCCTTTTTGATGTGTTGCTTGAAAATGACATTGCATCAAAGAAGAGAAAATGATTCCTTGGTAGGAAGGATGGAGGTTAGAGAAGTCATAGAAAATAAATGACGGTAGAAGGGTATGACTCTTAATAAATTGGTGCAAAAAGGAAAAAATTGCAGAAATTGATCGAAAAGATAAGAGAAGAGGAAAGAAAGGCTAGGATGAGAAAAAGTTACAATACATGGCCACCAAGGTGATGGGAAAGAAAAAAAGAAAATGGGGTCCATGAATGAAAATAAGAGTCAATGGAAGGTCTACAAGTAAGTTGTGGGGGGCCTACAAGGTGTCACTTTCACACTCATGGTACAAGAAAGAGGAGCTCTGAGTAGAAAAGATGGTGAACCCACAAGTGAAGGACCAGCTGGGAGAGTGCGTGAGGAGATAATAAAGGGAAGGGTGTGGATGAAAAACAAGTGTGCCAACATGCTCGGGGGTAGGATAAGATGAAAAAAAAGGTTCCCCTGAGAGATTTGGGAAGGGATGAGTTAGGGTTAATGGTCTAAGGATAAGGAGTTGACTCAAAGTTGTGGATGCAGGCAGTGAGTCCTTCGTTTGGGTTACGGGAGCACTTTCCTGCCACCATGAACTTGAGAACATGGTTATAAAGAGAAAAGTGGGTGATAGTGTCCTTATTGGGATTAGTGTGGGTTCATGAGTGGCCTCAACTATATATGCACAATGAGATGATCATTGCATTAATAGAGTGATGGCACAACGAGATGTCATCATTTCATTTGCCTACCGGAGAGGCTATTGTGACCTTGTTGGATGTATGGCATATTTTATGGATACCTATTCATGGTGTGATTCTAGCATATTGATTGGAGGACACAAAGTACAAAAAAAAGTGAGTCTTTGTAGTGAGTATGCAATGATTAGCCATGAGTGGGATGAGGATGTGGTGGCAGTCGATAGTGCAAATGGACCTATCCCAACTAGCATTATAATTAGTAGGGATTATTAGAGGATGAATGATGCCATATTTATCATGGTATATATTTTTTACCGAGTGGGCCATTGTCCTATATCATTTTCTTAAGAGTAACACCACATATTGCTGGAGGTATGTCATGCTAGAGTAATTATACCATGATATTCACATTTGTGTCTATCAAGGGTACAAGAACCTCGACACTAGGGTGAATTTTGTTTTGGTGTGGGCCTTGGAGCATATTGTAGTGTTTTGACCTATGGGAGGTTGTGACAAGAAACCATAGGATTTGTATGCATGAAAATACCAGGAGTCACTATACTATACTTCAATAGGTTTTTTAGGCTTCTAGGGGCAGATATTGGATGACATACTAGTGTTTACATGGACACCTTATAGAGCATGCAATGATTGGGGAGATGAGGACATACTACCTCTCATATGTGTAGACTAAGTGTTGGATATTAGGGTGCACCATTCATGTGGTTGAGAGATATAATCCTAGTTGGGTGATGAGGTAGTTCAAGATTGTGTAGGGCATAGTTAGAGATGGACTTTTGAATCCTCATGTGACACAGGAGAAGTGGACTTGGGGCGAGTACATGGATATCATCACTATGCACTCTAGATTTTTGGGGAAGGATTTTATGGTATGGGTACAAAGGCTAGATGTAGAGAATGTCAGGATAACACTTGAGTATGTAGCATGGTGGGGTCAACATAGGATGACTTGACTAACCATCCTAAGACAGGTTGGTGAGGATGAGAAGGTAGGAGGAGATGACATAGAGATAGATGTAGGCAAGGATGGCACTAATGATGATGGTGGGGATGAGGGAGAAGATGCCTCTAGGGAAGATTCATCAGGGGAAGGAGTATCTAGGGAATAGAGGAAGAGGACTCTATAGGTGAGACATGGATAGGTACCAGTAGCACATGTTCCACAACTACAACTAGAGACAACACATGGAGAGGGACGAGGTGAGCGACAAGTTGTGTAGGTACAACCACAAGGTATAGTGTCACAGGTATAAGTATAGGTACCAAAGGAGAGGGGAGGGCATAGGATAGGGATGAGATCAAGACCTATAAGTGTAGATGTGGTTCCCTGGGAAGATTATGATAGGGTATAGGTTCTAGGCATATGATGTCATAGGATAGAAATAAGGCTAGGTCCAGGGATACAAATTTAGAGGTGTAGAGGGATACTACATAGGTTGAGAAAGATATCTTGAGGGTAGAGATGGCCAAGGCATAGGAAAATAGGGACACAAAGAGGGAAATGTAACCATCCTAGAGACAACACTAGCCACAACCCATGCACAGAGAGACACAGAGAGGAGATAGGTGGAGGATTTGTAGATGACTCTATCCACCACTTTAAAGGAAGCTATGAGGAGAGAGGATGAGTTGGGTGGAGATTTGGCAAAGATAGAGCTCAATGAGGCCAGGAAGGAGATCATTTAGTTGAAAGCTATATTACAAGAGGAAAAGGCAGCTACAGTACATGTTAGGGAAGAGCGAGAGTTACCTTGGCATATTCTCACTCCATTAGGGTTCACATAGGGCATGAAAGATGCTATGGACGCTCATAGATTAGTAGAGAGGAGGGAAAAAGAGGTTGAGTAATATATGGGGCTGTATTTTTAGGTTGTACTAGAGGGATTTAGAGCTCCTTCTTTTGTAGAGAAATCTAAGATAGAGAGGCATGTAGGATCGGTAGCATCTTGGGGATCAGTGACCATGCGAGCACCGAGAGAACATAAAGATGATAAGGGAGAGGGAGGGGGTGCGGGACCTTCCACCTTAGGTAGGGGTAGTGTGGGCTACAGTCCCACACATATACTATGACACACATTTTTAGGATATATGATCGAGATGTATGATTTTGGCAGCTATTTTTATGCATTTAGTATGATGTTTTTATGATGGACTATATGCCCATATGATGGACATTGTACTATTATGATGATGGAAATTTATTGTTATGATGGAAACTTAATTTATGATATGATGATGGATGGTTTTGATTCTATATGATATTTCCCTTTCGATGTGTATTCATGTGTATGTGTAATGATTATGCATGATTATTATATTATTGTGTACATGTTTTATGGAATAACACTTGTGATGTAGGATGGATTTATGTATGAGATATGCCTGATGATATCTATATGATAAAATAACTTGTGTGTGATGTAGGTGTATGTGCATGTTATGATATGGTTGTGAATTTTATGGTATGTATGAATGTATAATTATGCATATTAAGATGTTATAACAAGTGTTTGATGCAGGGCAACTCTTATCATGACCCTATGTGTATATCTAGACCTTGGCGATATGTTCTGTTCGTGCTCATCAGCTACATCACTCTGGATGGTAGGTTCACTAGGGCCTATGGCCACCACTTCATGCTTCTTAACCACTTCAGACATAATATGAAGGTCAGTTTTCCTTTCTACTTGCTTAGTTCGCTTGATTTCACCATTAATAGTATGCAGAGGAAACCTAAGGAGGATCATGCCTCACACCAGGGGCTTATGGTGTTAGTTTATGAAGTTCTTAAGTCCAAAAAGGTGGAGAGAACTCTGTTTAAAAGGACTCAGAAAGATGAGGAAGACACAAAAGGAGATGAGGAGGAAATTATGTATGAAGAAGACACTGAGGATGAGGAAGAGGAGAAAAAGGGTATAAAACCCCTAAGAAGGGAATAAAAAAGGGGCCTTCTTCCTCAAAAATCCTGAAGAAAACCCACGTCAAAATATCTGATACTGAGAAGGATAGAGAGGATGAGAGCTCTAAGGACAGTGACAGAAAAAAGAAAAAGGGAAAATTTAATACTAAGGTTAAGAAGATGAATCAAGTGGAAGAAACAGAGACTAAAAAGGATACCGAGGATGAAGAGAAGGGGACCAAACCCAAATCTGGTGTTAAGAAAAGAAAGAGGGGAGATATGAAAACCCGCAAAGGGAAAAATCCTAGCAAACAAAAAGTCATGCTTTCCTTGAATGAGGAGGATGACAAGGAGAAGGATGAGGATAAGGATGATACTAACCCTACTGAGAGCATGGATAATAAAGAGAAGAAGGAAGAAGAAATGGTGAAAGAGGATTCTGGGAAGGTTCTTGAAAATAAGAACATTGGGAAGGAGGAAACCCATTACAATGACGACATAGGTAATACTTTTGAACCTGAGGATTTAGACCATGGTTATACTTGCATTACAGATTTTGCTGGTTTAATTAGCAAAATGTTACGTGATAATGTTGACCTGAAGAATCAAATTGAGGGTATGAGGGAGGAAATGAATATTTTAAAATGTGTTGGTATTGGGGAGAAATTTGTTGCTGAGTGTCTAGGGGAAATGAAAGAGGCCATTGGGAATTTGGAAGCACATGTTGATTTGGTGAACAGAGTCAACAATCTGGAAAAGTAGTTCAAGGTCTTTGAAGAAAGAGCTACTGAAGAAGACAGTGTGAGGCAGATCAAGAACCTGAAGGCCAGGGTGGACAAGATGGAGGACACAATTTGTAAGATTGGGGACCAATCTTTGAAGAGTATCAAAGCTTATATAGGGTAGGCCAAGAGTTTAATGGAGAAGTTGGAGTAGGATACTAGCGATAAGGATAGCCAAGCTGTCAGGGTGCTGGCTGGCCCAGGAACCTGCACTAGGGCTAGTACCAAAAAGATGAGCCCAAGGGAGGAAAAAGAGAAGGACAAAGGTGACCTCAAAAATACTATCAATCAGATGGAGGTTATGGTGATTCAGGCCCAGGAAATGGTTGATGGCATGTAGCTGTCTTTTCCTGGGCCCTCCCCTTTTTTGTGTTGTCCCTGTTTATTATGTCTATCTTTGGGACTGTTGCTAGCTAGTCTGTCTGCTGGCTTTTTTTGTCAGCTATCTTTTTTAGTGCCTCAACACAGTTGTTGCTGTACTTTCATTGAATATTTTTATAACTCTGTTTAAAGGTTTCAGGTCCTTGTAAAACCTATTTTTACTTAATCGGAACAAGTGTTTGATGCATTTGGACATGTCCTGACTGATGAGTTATGTATATGTGTTATACGTGTTGATGATGGTATGATATATATGGAAAATGGATAATAATACATATATATGTGTGCATTTGTATAATAGATAGATGGATATGCATGGGTAATGGATATAATGTATATATGTATAATGAGAATGAATGGATTTATGACTAATAAAATGGAGCTAAATACAAAAAATGAATTAAATGCTAATGAAAGTTGTATAATGAATGTAATCAATAAATGAATAAATGCTCCCTAAATGAAAATAACTATGTAAAATAAGGTAACATAAGATTTAACTCAAATGTAACTATAATGAATAAATGAAAATGAGCTATGTAATGTAACTAATAAATGACAGGAAAAATGATAATGCAATTAAGTAAACAAAAATGTGTCTAAGTATATGAAGTGCAACTAAATGGTAGGCAATGCAATATGAACTAAATAAATGCAAAATAAATATGACTAAATAAATGCAATTAAATGGATACAAAATGGATGCAACTAAACAAATAAAACATGAATGCAACTAAAATGAATGAAACAAAAAGGTATGCAACTGAATGAATGTAAATGAAATGCAACCAGGTGAATGCAATAGAATGAAATGTAACTAAGTGGGGGAAAATAATGCAAGGAGGCTAAATGCACCTAAATGGAGATTTATTAAAATGAAATGGAAATAGATATAATTTTTTTGTCTATGTAGTTTAGTGTGGAGCCTGACATTGGTAAACTGCCTAAAAGGCATATAAATAAGTGGCAATGTAATGTGAAATTATCAAATTGTAATTTTCTCTTCGCTTGATAATAATAATAGTGGATAACTATTTATTTTGTGGATGTAGCCCATATTGGGTGAATCGTGTTAAATCTCCATGTTATTTTTATCTCTATAGAATATTTTGTTGTCATTAGTTAAGACAAAGTCATATGAGTCAGAAGATTCAATCGGTGAAAAGCAGAAAAGAAAACATATGAGTAGTTCATAATGTACATTGAGCAAGGAAATGAAGTCGGTATAGCACAAATACTACATCGAGAGCACATAGTTTACTGAACACCGAGCGCACAAATAGTACATTGAGTTGACAGTTACCAAGTACTAAAAGAGCAATTTAGCTGAGCAAAGAGAAGTTAGTATACCGAGTTACTTAAGTGATTGTAAAGTGATAAGGACACATTTAATACATTATTATAGTATTAATTATGATTCTACAATGCATGAAGATGAGTTTGTTACACGATCAATGATTGAAATAATTCAAAGAGAAGATCTGAGGGGCAAATTAAGAGGTTAATCAAAGATTATTATTTCCAAGAAAAACACCAAGTACCGACGTAAAAGTGACACAGTCATCGAGCGAAAAAGAAGATCTAACAGTTGAAATAATTTATCAATGACCTAATGTATAAGATTACAAGGCAATAAATCTGATACTTAAAGGATGATTTACAAAGAAGAAGAGAGACAATATAGGAGAAAGAGACAAATTACTGAGAAGGCTGTTATTAAAGAACATAAATCAAAGCATAAAGCACTGAGCTGATATCTTGCTACAATAGAGAAAATCTGAGTAGTGTTACAAATTGTAATTGAGGTAACACAGTATTTTAGAGCACATAGAGTCTGATCAACATTTTTTATTTATGCAACATAGAAGACATTTAGAAATTGTTAATACTGTTGTATTGAGAGCTAGAAATCCCAATACTGGGTAGATCTTAACTGGTTTGATATTTGTAAAACCTTTAACAAGGTACATCTCTAAGTGTATAGATTGTAAAATCCTCTAACCATGTAGACCTAACAAGTCTTTGTATACTATTAACCGGGTAAGCTATCAAAATGGCTAAACTATGTAAGCTCTAACTGAGCACCCTTTATACTGCAGTTAGTAAAGGTTGTGGGTGTCATCCCCACCATAGTTTTGTCCTCTAACCAAGGATTTATGAGTAAACAAAATCATGGAGTTATGAGTTCATTTACTTGAATGGTTTGATGTTATGTTTTATAAGATTTATATTAGTTTTATTTCAAGTTATTGAGTTCAGTAAACAACAAGCAACAGTATATGGTTATAGACAATTTAAGTTATAAAAGTTTTTGTGGTACTGATTCACCCTTCCCCTCTCAGTCCCAACTTTCCATAGTCATTCCAACAATTGGTATCAAAGATTCTACTCTTGAGCTATAGGGTTTGACCACTAGGGATTTAAAGATCCTAGTCATGGAAAGTTTTAGGAAATTCAAAAGAATTGATGGTCTTGAATCTGAGTTGTAAAGTGCAAGAGAGTTAATCATTGATTTGAAGAAGAAACTTGAGAAGTATCCAACAGTTAGACTGAAAATTTATGATGAACTAAAGGTTACACAAGAATAAGTTGATACACTTGAAACAACATTTGAAGGCAATGTTACTAATGAGTTCAAGACAACAATAAAAGAACTACTGGAAAATAATGATACACTTACTGAGTAGTTGGACCTAATGAAAATAGATCTTGAAACCAAAATGATAAGAATGACTGAATTGATTCAAGGAAAGAGGATTGCTGAAGATGAAAAGAATATGGTAGAAGATTATAAAAGACAAGTTGAAATGAAGCTACTGGAAAAATATAATGAGATCATGAGAATAACACAAGTTCACTATGACATGAATGATAAAATTCTGAGTACAAATCAAGATAACACGAGAAAAGAATTTGAGAACCAAGCACTGAAAGATGAAATTGAAAGAATGGATCAAAGACTAAAAGTTGAGAAAGATGCAAATTCAATACTAAAAAGAAATGAAGAAGCATTGAAATATCTGGATCAACAATTCAAGAATCATAAATAAAGGAATGACAAAATAGGTATTGGATTCAAAGAGGAAAACACCACCGAGAAAGGAGAGTCGTCAAAAGCATAGAGAGATGAAAGTACTACATTCCCACCAAAACAAAAGAAGCCAAGTTACAATTATTGTAGGAATCATGTACATACTGCTAATATTTGTAGGAGCTGGAAAGGTAAATCACCAAGTAAACCTAAGTTTGATGGTTATCATTTTAGATGCAATAGGTATGGACATCAAGCATCTGAATGCATAACTAATATTGCTAACAACACAAGGAAACCTAAGTTTTATGGTTACTGCAAGAATTGTAATAAGTTTGGACACAAAGATAAAGAGTGAAGAATAAAGAAAAGAAATGACAATTGGAAGCCTAATCGAGAGAATGCTCAAACCAACTGAGGAGGCATTTCTATACCATGGGACTATAATACAATAATTTCATGTTTATCCTATTGAAGGTATGGACACATTGCTGCAAATTGCATGTTGATGCACAAAAGGAACAATAGAAGAGCATGGAGAAACCCTGACATGGTATAATTTCATTATCATAAGGTAGGATACCTTGTGAAGAATTGTAGATACCGAGGTTGTGCACCGACTGATGATAAAACTAAATTAAAAGCCCCTACTATTGTTGAGGGAATCTTAGAACAAATAAATAGAACCTGGAGGAGAAAGACTTGGGATGAAGGGACATCATCTAGAAGCACAGACTGCACCATCTCTACCAATTTGATTACACCGAGTTCCACCTAGTCAGTGAGAGGTATGTAGGAACTGCATGCTTATAATAAATCCTACTTCAGCTCCTAGGAATAGAGTAGAGTTCCATATCAGCATATTGAGATGCAATTGGATAAGTTGTATAATTTTTGGATGAATATTGTTATATATAGTTATTTTATTTAACTCGGTTGAGAAAATTAACTATGTAGTCATTCTAAAGTAAAAAGGGACTCAGGAAAGCACATTTAATGCACATTAATAGAGCCGTTGGAAACCCTAATTGAGAAAAAAGTATAAATAGGTCATTTTGCAAATCATTTGAACCTAACATTTTTAGAAGAACATCGAGAACATTTGCAGAGTGACTATCCCGAGTGAATTCAAGAAACTACGAGGTATTTCTGAATCTTTGTAAGAGTTTTAAGAAACATTTGAGATATTTTCCGAGTTGAGTTTGCAAAGTCATGGTTTATCAAAATGTGCACTAGTTTTTTTAGTCAAAGTATTTGAAGTTATACATGGCACCAAAGTTACAAACACCTACGATTGTGAAGAAAGTAGAACCAGTGAATCCAGAATACAAATTACCCTCAGCTATAGCCACCAAAATAGATATGACAGGAGCCCTGTCTTTGATACTATCAAGAGTTATATTAATTGAATATGTACACACATTTATACATTGTAAGATTGAGGATTTGTACAAAGCGGAGATAGATACATCATTTAACAAGTTGTGCATGAATGGGAAAGTGAAGGACGAGCATATTCACCTAGAAGAAAAAGGTTTGACATACGATGTTCACTTACCGAGAGTTTTTAAGATAGAATGGATAAGAATGGTACTCAGCTGAGTACATGACCAATTCATGTGGTTGGATGAACATGTCAAGATCACTAAGGACATATTACATACCATTAATAGATTCCCTATCGGAGGCAAGCCCAAGAACACTAAGAAAATTGACAAAGGTAAGCTCACTGAGCTTACTAAAGCACAATGGGATGGTAGAGGGATGAGGATATCCATAGTGAAAGACCCCGTGTTGTGGTATGCTTGTAATATCTTATCATATCGAGTGTTCCAATTGTCCCGAGTGGATAGTGTACCATGTGGAGCAGTGGATTTGGAATATAAGCTAGTAAAGAAAGGACTTAAATTGGATGTATGTGAAATCTTGATGAAGCAATTAGAAGACAATATGAACACAATTAGGAAAGCAAAGACTAACACACTGAAGTTGGTTCATTATTGGTATGTATATTATTCTATTGTCAGTATTCATTTCCCTCCATTGGAGATGTAGTTTGGATCCTCAAAAGACCTATTCTTTATCAGATAAATGAGTATATACAAAGTTTAGGAGATAATTTTGATGCTATCATGTCTGAATACTTTCTAAACTTCCAAGAAAGAATGCAAAAGAGTTATAGGATACCACCTCAACTGGTTGAGAAGTATCAAGATACTATATGTTTTGAGGTTGACACTGACACTTGTATTATCAAGGCCGTTGAGCCTAGAACCGAATGGATACAAATGACAGGTTATGAACTAGATATAGATATTGGATCACAACAGATTGAAGCATTACTTTCTAATCCCATAGATCCCAAAGCTAAGAGATATGCCACTTATGAAGAAGTGAAATTAAGGAATAAGCAGAATATTAAGATACCTAAAGAAATCAAGAAGGAAAGATGATTGATAATATATCCAAGACATTAAGAGTGGATGAGACAAGTGCTAAAACCATAAATGATGAGAAAGATATTGTTGTTGCTAACAAACAACTAGCACTTGTAACTTCACCAAGCATGAGAGTCACTGGAAGAAACATCAGATCTTCAGTGAAACCAAAGAAAAGGAAGTTGTTGTAATTTCTCAACCGAAAGGTAAAACTTACAGGAGAACCCAAGGAGGAAAACCAGCTATAATTTCATGGAGGAAGCTAAGACTTGAGGATGATATTGAAATTGAATCAGATAAGGAAGCTAAGTCTACACCTGTAGAAGATTTTTCAAGATTTCTCCAAAGTCTAGATGATTTTCTGGAAGAGCTAAAGAACACAGAAAGACTTGGAGCTTTTAGGTAAGCAAAGTATGAGAAAAGGAATGATGAAGATAAGGAAAAGATTGAAGATGCTATGGTGATAATATTGATGAGATACAAATTGAATCCAATAGAGCTGGCTAGTAAGATACCAGATGAGTTGTATAATAAGATTGATGCTAGATGGAAGTATGAAGTTAATGCTGAAAGAGAAATGTCACTTGTACATTTTGTTCCTGACCTAGCACCATCAAAGATTAGTGAAGCACTATAAAAATATCCAAGAAGATATATAGTCAAGGGAAGAGCCCTACAAATCATGAACGAAGATATAATATCTGTAAACAAGGAAACTGATGCAAAACGGAGAGATATATTTGACATATCTACTACCGAGCAACCTGATGCAACAAAGAATCAAAGTGAAACCATCACTGATTAGATAAAGGAAATCACGGGCCAAATAGACCCAATTGATCTTACCATTGATAATGCAGAAGTAATCATTGAAGATTCATCAGAGGATACTGATCTTGCAAAGGAGTTATCAAAGGATAAATATGTAAAGGACTGTCAAGTACCAAACACCAAGTACATGGATGTAGATTGGTACCACTGATGTTACATAAGTTATGGAAACTGAACCACCAGTTGACACATATAATGTAAATGTTGATAATCCTGAGGCTACCGAGACTGAACACAAGTAGGCTCCAACCAACACCGAAGGACAGAAGATGAACACATCAATGATTGATACATAAAATGTTCAGAATGATCCCAAGCCACAAGATACAGAAAAAGAAATGCTGCAAGAATAAAATAAGAAAGGAAAGGATGTAGAGAAAGAAGAAACAAAACAAAAAGAGGAAGTGAAAGTAGAGGAGAGCACAGCCGGTCACCATACTGAGTCACCAGATGTAACAATGGCATCACGTTCTAAATGCTCTACTAGAGAGAGAAAATTGAGTGAAAAGAAGAAGAGTAAGAAAAGAAACAAACCATTGATTTGAGTGAGCCTATTATAATACTAGCATGAGACCCCAACAAAATGAAGCCTAAGGAATTGGATATCTATGCCAATTTAGTTAGAATAAAATTTGAACAAGAAAAGCTATTGCATAAGAAGAAAAAGGTAGATATTCTAGAAGACGTGAAAAAAGTTTTCCAGGAGATTATTCCTGAAGTCACCATTGATGAGTCAGAGCCACTATTAGACCAAGTTGGAACTCTTGTCCAACAAATCAAAAGACCGAACAATTGTAGTCCATAATTTCCCTAATTCAAATTTTTATTATTATTTATAACTATACCAAGGACATTAAGAAGAAGGAGGCAGATACCAAGAAAGTGTTGACTGAGTAGCTTGCAAAGCTAACTACCAAGCCTGGAGAATCCCAGACACATTACTCAAAGATACAGGAACTCATGGGAGTTCAGATCTTATTGAGATAGGAGGAAGATAAGATGAGACCAGAGTTTCTTGAGCTACAAGCACTAGTTATTACCCACATGCATTCAATGCAAATACACCTGAAGAAAGGACAAGAACTAGCAAGTTTTCTAGAGGTTAGCATCTTGGATACTATAGTTGATTTATCGACAGATATAAATGAACATATTGTGATATTACAGAATCTCCAAGATACTTGGGAGTCTTTACTAGCTGGATTACAGTAGAGGTACAAACACATTTTTGATATTTAAGCTTTATTGTTGAGACTTTTTGTCAAAAAGGGGGATATATAGATAGTTCTGAAAATTAAAAAAAAGGAAAATAAAGTCAATAGAAAATACCAAAAAAAGTATATATGTGAAAAAGAAAAAGGAGGAGAAGAGTTGTACATATTTTTTATAGTGAGTAACATCCAAGGGGGAGTTACTAAGTTTTTATGACTTTGAGGTTTTTGTCAAAATGCTCTACACATGTCAAAAGGGGGGATTGTTATCTCTATAGAATATTTTGTTGTCATTAGTTAAGTCAAAGTCATATGAGTCAAAAGATTCAATTGGTGAAAAGAAGAAAGTAAAATATATGAGTAGTTGGTAATGTACACCGAGCAAGGTAGTGAAGTCGGTAAAGCGCAAACACTACACCGAGAGCACACAGTTTACCAAGCACCAAGCGCACAGACAATACACTGAGTTGACAGTCACCAAGTACTAAAAGAGAAAGTTATCGAGAAAAGAGAAGTTACTCTACTGAGTTGCTTAAGCGGTTGTAAAGCGATAATGACACATTTAATACATTGTTACAATATTAATTGTGATTCTACAATGCATGAAGATGAGTTTGTTACATGATCAATGATCAAAATAATTCAAAGAGAAGATCTGAGAAGCATATTAAGAGGTTAATCAAAGATTGTTATTTCCAAGAAAAACACCAAGTATTGAGGTAAAAGTGACACAGTCACTGAGCAAAAAAGAAGATCTAACAGTTGAAATAATTTATCAGTGACCTGACGCATAAGAGGCAATAAATCTTATACTTAAAGGATGATTTATAGAGAAGAAGAGAGAAGACAGAGGAGAAAGAGACAAAGTACAAATAAGGTTGTTATTGAAGAACACAAATCAGAGCAGAAAGCATTGAGCTGATATCTTGCTACAATAGAGAAAATCTGAGCAGTGTTATAGATTGTAATTGATGTAATACAATATTTTGGAGCACATAGAGTCTGATTAAAATTTGTTATTGATGCAACATAGCACCCATTTATAAGTTGGTAATACTATTATATTAAGAGCTAGAAATCCTAATACTAGGTAGATCTTAACCGGTCTGATATTTGTAAAACCTTGTGTGTGAGAAATTACACCTTCATGAAATTAGGATTCTATGGAAAGAAAAACAAATTTAGCCTAAGAATTGCAATTAAATCTATGACATCCCATGGTTCTCTATCTAAGCTTTGTTGAAAGAGCTCTCAGCCTTAATCTCTCTCAAGGACAATCCTAGAATGAGAAATTTAAATATAAAATCCCTAAATCTAGCTCAATTCTCTCAAATGATATGGAATTCTAACTCAAATGCTCATGATATGCTCCTCAAATCAAAAATTTGTTTCTACAAATGATCAAAATACTCTCAATTGCTCATAGATTGCCTATAATAAGGATTCTATGCATTCAAATTTTCTAGGATATGAAATGCATACAAAATGACTTGTATTTATAGAAAATTCCCAAGGGTAGGGGGTAGAGTGAATTGACCATGGGTTAATGTTTGGTTGAGTTTGATCCCTCAAATGGTTTCAAATGGGGGGACTAGTTAAATGGTTGTCCTCAAAGGGTGGGACGAGAAGACAATATCCTCAATTCTCATTGGTTGATCAAATTGAGTTGAAAGAAAATAGAATTTATTTAATTCAATCATTTAATTAAATTATCCATGTAAGGGTGAATGGGTTGAATTTGATTTTTGATTTAAAACTATACAATTAATTGATTAAAATCAATTATATAATTTGATTGATCCCCTTTAGGCTTAAAACTGATTATTTGATTTCATGATTAATTAATACTTTGATTTTGTCCAATTTCCTTGATAAATGTCCATTTGAATGATTTTAATCCATTTTGATGAGATTTAGGGCAATTTGCTGAGATTTGCAGATTTGGATGATTAAGAGACACCTGGTCAATTTTAGGTGTCTACAAATGCCCCTCTTTGAATTGATGTGCAAAGTGCATTGATTCAAAGAAAACTCAATTTCTTGATCATTGATTTGATACTGATGTCTGATTGATTAACTGATGCAAAACCTGATATTGATGATTTGATGCGAAGCCTGATGTGAAGCTGGATGCGAAACCTGATGCAGAACTTGATGTAAAGCCTTGATGTGAAACTTGACGTGAAACCTGATGCAGAATTTGATGTGAAACTTGATGAAGAAAGCCCCACTGATAAAGTTTGAATTTTTAATGCCCCAAATTTGATGTAAGATATGATGCAGAATCCCAAGATACGATATGATGATGCCCCCTCAGAAATGAAAACATGTTGATGTGCAGATGTTAAAGATTGGATGAAACTGATGAAGAATAAATCCAAGATGATTTCATTTCTGATAAACAATGATGCTGAAAAAGATGTCAGAAGATGCCATAGTGTGCATAAAATTCAATTTAGTCCAACTGGGTAAAAAAACCTTCAAAATTGAGGGTAAAATAGCTTAAATAGGTTGAAAAACCCAAATTTACTATTCATTTTCACTTTTTACTATAGAGATTTTGCTCTGATCCTGTGATGATTGACAACAATGGTGGTCCCCATTCAAGAGCATTAGTTCGAGAGAGCACGCCGGTATCAGAGACCTCCTGACTACGGGCCTCCAGTGAGTGATTTCAACCTTCCTAGTGCATTTATTGCTCATTTAATAACATTTATTGCAAGTTTTTAATTCTTTTGAGATATATTTTAGCAAAACATCATGTAGGAAACTTTAAAAGTTTCCTAGGTTAGTGAAAAGCCACCTCTGCGCTTTTCAAAGTTGCGTTGGAGCAATCCAAAATTGCCTAGGAATTAGGTCAAATTTCTAACCCAAATAGTTTAGCCCCTCCCATGAAACCCTATCATTTCAAGGCCGTCTAGGAAAAGTTGAAAGCCACCTAAGACTTTAAAAGGTCATGTGCTTGGTAAAGCATCACCTTCGATGATTAAAGGGCCATGTATGAGATTTTCAATGTCGTGGGGCTAAAAAGTCGCGTACACTTAGTCAAGTGTCGCCTACAAAGAATTATGAGTAAACCTAAAAATAGATAGGATAAGATTGCCTTCGATTGAACGTCTGAAATGACTTGATTGATTCCAAGCTAGAAAATGTAATTCCATGATGTCACTTAGTGTTTAGGATATTAGAAAAAATCATACCGATGAATGTTTGATATGCCAATCAGATTGATTAAAATGATGATCCCTTCTCAAGATCTAGAGGTTAGAAACAATATGTTGATGCACTCAAAATAGAGAAAGGATAGATTTAACGTGTTTGATTGACTTAGAATGATCCACCAATAGAAATAACTAACATGATTCACTTTGTTTCAAAATGTAGGAACATTACCGTAAGTTGCGAGTACGGGGTGTGGTTGCTTGGATGCTCAATTTAGTCGACGAGATTACTCTTCCTGAGAGATGAATGATCAAGACATGTGGTCTCAGTTTCCTTCTTGATCTCCCCCGGTTTTAGCTGAACCGAGGTCTATTGATAGCTATGGCAGAGTGATGGCACTATGACCATAACACTTTCCATCTATCCCTCAACGAAATGACTATCACACCAGAGGATGTATAAAAGTTGTTGAGGATCTTGAATTGTGGAGAGTGGGTATACTATGATTTAGTTTATGATGGTAGTGTATGCAGACGGGTGTTTGGAGATAACACCATTGAGAATGATTGCATTACTTGGGAGCAGTTTGCTTCATTTCCTACATTGCCAACATTATTAGGAGCAGTTATCAGAGGAGTATTGCTTCCTGATAGGAGAGGTTGTGGCTTTGCAGTCAGATGGGGTCGTATATTGGAGGACTTGATGGAACATCCTTTGAGATTTGACTGGGGTTCCTGTGTGTTGGCCCAACTTTACCATGATTTACATGAGATTGTATATAGGTGCAACACATCTATCTCAGTAGGTGCAGTTCTATTACAGCTGTGGACTTGGGAGCATATCCCTATTACCAAACCAGTCTCAGCACGAGTGTAGGCCTGTGGTTATCCATATGCCTTTTTGTATGATGGTATGCTTGTCCAGCATCGTCTGGGCAAGGTTGAGTTTTGGCATCGTACTATCAACGATATTGATCAGGTCATATGGAGACCATATTTAGGATGTGAGGGATGGTGAGAGGATGATGACAAGTTTCCTTATATGTTTTCCCCTCGGTGGATGATTGGTTGATCACCGCTATGTATAGAGAGATTTTTCTTTGGGAGAGTGCTCCATCAGTATGGCTAAGTACAGGATATGCCCCAAGGTATGGCACTTTATGTGAGGGTACAGACAGAGCGATCTGTGTGGGGAGCTCAAGTTGATTATCAGTATGCCTGTGCACAGATTGAGGAGCTTAGACATATTAGATGGGATATTATGCCACATGTAGCTGATGCAGGTATGTCCGTTGAGTATCGAGAGTGGTTCTCACGACAAGGTTCACTAGATTCACAGATCCAACAAATGCCATTCTTGATGTTGATGATCTATCTGATGATGACGGTGGTGATGATGATGATGGTGATGGAGATGGACGAAGACCTCAGAGATAGATGGTTCAGAGAGAACCTAGGGCTCCTAGGGTTTAGAGAGTTGCAGGACCTCAGATGTGGGGTGGTCATGTTAGAGGCCGGGGTGGTGGATTTGGTCAGCCTAGACAGAGGTGAGTGCAGGAACAAGTACCTCCATAGAGATAGGCTCTTGGTATATTTGGTGTAGAGTGGGCTAGGCAAAGACACATATGAGTTTAGGCTGCTAGACAGGTTCCTCTACTGTTTGCATTATAGGGACAGGGTCCATAGAGACCTCCAGCTCCTCTGAGACAGGTTGATCCTACGGTAGATCCATATAGTAGCATGACACATGTGATACCATAGGTTCCCTTAGCACCACAGGCACCGCCAGCATCATAGGCACCTCTAGTTCCTCCCACTATGGACAACTTAGTTCAGGATGTTCAAGGATTACAGGCATGGATGACTGTAGTGACTGGTCAGTTGGATCATGTGATGAATATGTTGCAGCAGTTCTTGGCTACTTTAGCATAGTTACCTACCAGTGATAGCACTAGTCAGGCACCACCTTCTACACAAGATAGATCAGGTGACAAGGATCCTGATGGAGTAGGAGGTTTAGGTACAAGTATCACAAGAGATGGATCAGGTGCCCCTGTTGGGTCATGAGACAGATAGGGATCTATGATGTCCAGATATTGTATTGATGTATCATGTGGATTTTTGATCAGGACTTTGATATATGGATCATTTTGTTGATGTATCTTTGATATACAGATTTTCTATAGAGATTTGATGATGGACATTTATTTATGATGACCTTCCATTGATTTCCCCTTTTGATGATGTTGTTGTGAGATTTATTTTATGCAAATCTACATGATTCTATGATGCCTTTACATTTATTATGCTATGGATGCAATGTCTTAGAGTAGGACATAGATAGATGGATGCAAATTATGTTAATACAACTTATTTCTATATGGTTTTATGATCTTACTCATGATGTATGGTTTAATGCAATGCAATGATATGGATGTAATACTTAGTGCAATGATAAAATGAATGCAACTATCTTTTTGGATTTTGATGTATGCAACTTACTTTATGAAATGCAATTCCTAAATGATGATTAGATAAATGACTAATGATTAATGCTTCTTTTCTTTGCTTTTCTCTTGATATGAATATATAATGAATAATGATTAATGCTATGAATGCAAAAGATAATCTCACATTGACAATTTGAAACCATTGAATTGATGTAACCCCCACATTAAATAACCCCCTTGAACTTGGAAACATGCTAAAAATAAAGTCATTAAGCTAACATTAAAAATGCAATTAATCTAACATGAAAATGCAATGCAACTAATTGTCCTTGAGGTTTGCAAAAGAAATGAAAATAGATATATATTTCATCATTGAGAATTGTGGAACTAGGAGTCGATACAATCCTTACTGATGCCACTGCGACCATAAGGATATGAATATGAATTTCATCTCATTTGGTAACCTTCTGCAAAACCAAGTACAACCCTCACTAGTTGAATGACCAACCATGGGAGTATGAATACCGGTTTAATCAAATTCAATGTTGCAAGTGGATGTTGGTATTAAGATATGGAAGATCTAAATAGCCAAGGTATCCTTTTGCATAAACAAACAAAGGTTAACCCTCCTCCCTATATGAATGTCCTTGATGGTTCTTTGATGACCATGTCCATAGAAAAATTCACACAAGTTAAAGGATCTCCCTCAAAATAGTCACACATAAGTTTAAGAAAACATCATGTCTCCATCATTGCTAATCTAGTTGAAACATCATTGATTAGCTAAAAAGAACATGACTCAAAAAAGTCAATGAAAAAATCATAAAAAATTCCAAGTGTTTTGAAATGTATCAAGATTTTCAAAAATAATTCTAAACATGATGATCATTTAGGGTTTGTCAATTTTTAATCTTGATAAAATAAGTCAATGAAACACAAGGATCGTGTTGTCAGATCAAACTATTTAGGGTTGAATAATGATATCCATCAAAGGTTCCAAAATATCACTCCTCTGAATCTGAAAATTTGCTTTTGAAGTGTGACCAAGATGCTTCACTTTTGGGATTATTGCTCTTTTTTTTTTGCTGCCAAGGCGCCTATTGCTAGGTTTTCACCAAGGCACTTTTTTCTCTTTTTCTTTTATTTATTTATTTTTGTATCATCAAGTAACCTATTTGCTAGGTTTTTACCAAGACAACATTTTTTTGATTTTACAAATGTTTTTGATTTCTTCATGCTCAATTTTCTCCTTTTTCTGATTTTCTGCTTTTCTAATGTTTTTGGTTTTTGAACTTTCTGATTTTTTTGTATTTTGATCTTTTTCTCCTTTTTTTTTTATTTTGACTTTTTCTCATGTACAAAGTTGATGCTGACTCATCTGATACTCTCAACTGATACTCTTTCGTCGGATACTCTTTCGTCTAATCAGGTGTGAAACCTCTTAAGATGAATGCTATTGATAGGTTCTTGAAATTCATCACCATCACAATCGGCCAATTTGTAAGTTTGTTCCGAAAGAAGAAACAATGACAAAAGGACCAAGCCAATTTGCTTCCCACTTTCCTTTCTTTTCTCTATCAACTTGATTTTTAGGATTCTGCCGCAATACTAGATCTCCCACTTGAAAGGTTCTTGGTTTAATATGCTTGTAATTTCTTGAAATTCGATTTAGATACACTTTCAAATGATCATAAGCTTGAGTTTGGTGTTCCTCCAACATTTCTAATTGTTGAAGTCGGGAAACCCTATAATACTCATCCATGATTAATCCATGCAATGATACTCTTAGGGATGGTATTTCAACTTCTAAAGGTAGAACAACTTCAGCCCCATAAACTAATGAAAAAGGTGTAGTTCCTGTCCAGGTGCGAATACTAGTTCTATAGGCCCATAATGTTGGATTGATTTGAAGGTGCCAATCTCTACCTGACTTACCAACCAATCTTTTGAGGATTTTGAGGATATTCTTGTTGGTAGCCTCTGCTTGTCCATTACCTTGGGGATAGTAAATGGATGAAGAATGATGCGTAATATGGAATGTGTCACAAAGTTCATCTACATCCTTGTTCTTAAACTGCTTTCCATTATCTGTGATGATGGCGTGAGGAATGCCATATTTGCAAATGATATGATTAAGGATGAACATGGAAATTTTCTTCCCTATTGGATTTGTTAAAGGGATGACCTCAACCTATTTAGTGAAGTACTCTATTGCCGTGAGAATTTCCTTATGTCCATTTAAAGAAGGTGGATAGATCATGCCAATCAAATCAAAACCCCATTGGAAAAATGGCCATGGTGTGACAAATGGGTATAATTATTGTGCCAGTGCATGGATCATGTCTCCATGGTATTGACATTTTGCACAAAATTTTACAAATTGACAAGCATCTCTTTCTAAGGTTTTCCAAAAGTACCCCACACGTAGGATTTTCTTAGCTAGGTTTAAACCACTCGAATGTGACCCACAAATCCCCTCGTCGACATCTTTTAAAGCTAATTTTGATTCATCTTCCTCTAGACATCTAAGGAGAATTCTGTCAAGACCCTTACGATACAGTATGTCAGAAAGGATGGTTTAATGAGCCACTTGTCTTATGAAATTTTGCTTTGGACCACGGGTTTGGTCTTTTAGGTAGGCATAAATGGGTCCATACCATGGTGAGTCATGTCCATTTAAAAGGGAAATAATTTGGGTATCAAGTAGGTCAAATGCTGGTTTAACCAATTCTCCCACCAAGAACTCATACCTTTCATTTTGATCTGGCATTTGAAGCAAAGAGGCCAAGGTAGCCATCGCATCCACTGCTCTATTCTTGTCATGTGGGATTTGTTCAAAATTAATTAAAGCAAAGTAATTTTTCCAATCATCTTCTAATTTATTATAAGGCATAAATTTTTCATCCTTGGTAGCATATTCATTATTGACTTGATTGATGAATCACTACAATATTTGGGGTCAAATTCCGACGCTAATTTGTGACGACGCTACCATTTGTGTGTGATTTTTGTGTTTTTTTTCCAATTTCCCCCGATGCTATCGTAATAGAGATGATACCATTGTAATTGTGACACCCTATTGATTATAAAAAAGAAAAAAGAAAAAGAAAGGCTCATTTGTGATCGAGTTGTGGCATGTGAGCAGAAGAGGACCCTAATGATGAGCTTGGTTTTTCCTGGTAACACAACCACTCAGCTGCTTGCTGAGGATATGTCTCCCATGAATTAGTTCATCACAAGGTGAGTAAAAATCTCCAACACCCATTTGATTTTGCAAATCCACAGTTATAAGAAACCATTTTATTTTCTTCTATTGTTTGGTATTAGGCATTGTGAACGAGTTGTGGCATGCGAGTGGAAGAGGGCCCTAATGATGAGCTTGGTTTTTCCCGGTAACACAACCACTCAATTGCTTGCTGAGGATATGTCGCCCATGATTTAGTTCATCACAAGGTGAGTAAAAATCTCCAACACCCATTTGATTTTGCAAATCTATAGTTATAAGAAACCATTTGATTTTCTTCTGTTATTCTGTATTAGGTATCTCTGTATGTATATTATTAATATCAGACCCGTTGTGTCTACATATATACATACATTTGGCTTCATAAAAGTGAGCGCATATATGCACAAGATATAGGCATGAGTGAAAATTATCCTATCTCTCAGAGGATCATAAATCGGCTGGCCCTTGTGGATGCCATGAATCCCTCGAATATCCCTTTGAGCATGTATAAATCTCTTTGCTTCATGTTGGCCATGGGATCCCGTATCCTCATCAATAAATAATGTATCTCTAGGAGCCCCTCAAAGCCCTAGATATTCATTCCCTTGTTTGGATAAACCCTGGTGATTTGCAGTTGGATTGAAGGAAAACCCATTACCAAGGATGTTATTGGGAAAATTTCGGGCAAATACAATATTTTAACAACTCTTAAATACATTTGAGGGGGGACAGTGCACAAGTATTCTATCATTTTAAATAAGAAAGGTTGCGAGGGCCACTGAATGAATTTTATTTAAATAGAAAAGATATAATACAAAGAAGATTATGCAAGCGGATAGTAGTGAGTTCTCTACTTATTGCCTTCACGCCAACATATTTCCCTCATAAATTTCTCTTAAAGATAAATAGTTTAAACTCTTTCCCAGCTGGTTTGAATTGGGTGTTTTGACAACATTAATATGTGATGCATAGCTCATTCCAAAGGAGCTCTAGTTTAAGTTATTGAATTTTGCATTCTAAGTACACAAAACAAAGCTCTAGCTTTAGTTTTTTCCAATTTAGATGTCTTAAATTAAACTATGTAAATCAAGCGATGAGTTCTATATTTAGAACTTTAGTTTAGCGGACTTGATTTATGCATGAAAAATAAATTCTATCTTAAATGTTTACTCTTTGAGGCTGTGATCCT
>MU226272.1:5084063-5094638 GCA_018584345.1 Thuja plicata | reverse complement strand
TTAAGGCTTACAATTGGTCACTTCTGATGACCTACCCTGTTAGGAGTATTACAGTGGAGACCTATTAAGATCTACTTTGTTTGAAGCTTTAGCAACACTATTAAGTGTGCACTCTGTTAAGAGATTTTTAAAGAATGGTTAAGTCCACCTTCTACAAAAGGGTTTTAGATGTGATGCACTTGTTAGAATGCAATTTCTAATTTCTGATAAAAGATCCAATAAAGCTTCCTATGTATGAGTAATCATCTTTCCATGATTGAATAATACCTTTGTCTGCTCGTCGGTAGCCTCTATGTGTTCTTGATAATTGGTGTGATCTGCTTCATAACTTTGCATGAATTCTACCTTCTGCTCCTTAGATGCTCTTTGTGGCTATCAACAATAATGAATTCATAATTCACAATTGATTGAACATCTATTTATACCAGATTTTAGCTCTATTCTTGATTCACGCATTCACAAGTTAACTCTAGATCCAAGGTATACAACTTGACCTTGATCTTTAGTTAGATATGTTTTAGATCTGTTAGGTTTCTTTAAAACATTTACATTATGCTTGCTTGACCCTCAAGTAATGATTTAAAACAAATTAAAACTCTATAGATAGAATTACAATGCTTTATCTGACGTGTAAATCTCAGATCCATTATTTGCGGGTTCTCTAACTGACTGTCAATTCTGATGGTCGGTCTGCGCTGTTAGTTTATCAGTTTTCTTTGCCGTCGGTGTTCCTTTGTTGAACTATTCGTAGGGTATGCCTTTTTGTGCTCCGTCAATTTTGTTCTCAAAACTGTGTCGTCGGTGATGATCTTTGTGTTATGTCATTGATTCGTTGGTGATGTCCTATTTACTTCATCGGTGTTAACACTTGTCAGTGTTCATCGGTCAATTCCATACTTAGCATTTTCTCATGACTTTTTGTTCTGTCAGGTATACTTGCTGTCTGCTAGTTATGCTTGCAGTCCGCTGGTTATGCTTGTACCGATGATCTCTGTCAATGTTTTTCACTAAGTGTACTAATGGATAATCAATGTCATCAATCTCCTCCTTTGACATTAGTATCAAAAACATGATATGTGCAACATACTAAATGTATTAGTATGTACACCTGTGTATACTCCTTCCTTAGTCATTTGAATAACTCCCCCTATGTATATGCTGGTAAGTGTAAGTATATATACATTTCCTTATGTACTCTTTTTTTTTGATATATTGTACATAACCATCTTTTCCTTCTGTACATACAATATACATTTCCTTTCTATTCCTCCTTTTTTGATAATAAAGGCAAAGGTACTTACATCTTATCAAAAAGGTGGGAATGTGAGGACTTGATCTCCTCCATCATCTTTTCCCATTTATCCTTCAGCATTTCTAGAGCCATGTGCTCAAGTGATATCCTTACATGTATATCATAGATGTTGTCTACTACAGACATCTCTGGGGTTTCAATTAAGTTTATGGCTTCAGAAATATGCTACTGTAGAATAGTAAGATTAGGCAAGATGTGTGCCTGTAGTTTGGTAATCTCACCTCATAGTTGTGTTTCAGCATCCCATATTTCTTGCCTCAGCCTGTTAGCCTCAATGACCTTGTCATGATGTGCCTTGATACTATCTGCATTTGAGGTTAGGCTTTGTGCACTCGTTGTGACATTAGAATCTATTTATGCTAACTTGTCACTATTTTCTTTTGTAAAATTTTCAAGCGTGCACATCTTTTGCACTAAGGTAATTGCCTTAGAAATCATTGGCTCTAATTGACCAGTTAGTTCAGAGAGCTTTACCTTGTTCACTGCTACTTCTTGGCTGATCTTATCAATTAACTTGAATTGATACTTTTTCTCTTCTTGTTCTTCCATAGCTTGTTCTGCATCTATATTCTGATCTATGATGGCGTCGGTAAGAACAACAATATGCTCCTTAACTATAGCATTTGGTTCAAGTTTTACCTCAGGAACAAGTTGTTGGAGGATGTCTCTTGCCTTGTCAAGTGCTATTGTTTCCCTTTGTTCTTGTATCATTTTCTTCTGAATGGATTTACTTTGGCATATCACTCCAAACTCTTGAAGTTTATCACTATCCAAAGTAGTAATATCCTAGTTTAGGACTTCTATTACTTCATCCATTGGAACAGCAAAGATGTCTTTCTTCAATGTTTTCTTCTTCTTCTTCTTCTTCTTTGGCTGGTTGGCAGATTGATGTATTACCATTTTTAATCGTTGAGATTGGGTTGACCTGGTAGGTGAGGGTCGAGAAGATGAGGCATCCTTTTGTTTCTGTTCTGAGTCCACTGGCTAGTTTTGTGAAAACATCTCCTCATTGGCCTTAGGTGTATCAATAGATATATTTTATTTTTGTTGTGTACCTTCATCCTACTTGACTTCTTCACTCTTGTCTTTTTCTTCAACCTTTCTCAATGTATCCTCAGTTTTGTTATCTGCATCTTTGTTTTGATCATTTGACACTTCTTGCTGATAGTCGGTTGCATCCTTCATTTCTGTATCTGTATCCTTTTGAGTGTTGAATTCATCTTTGTTTTCATCTGTACCCATATCCTTGGGTATATCATCATCCTTTTTAGATGATTTATCCCGAATTGATTGAATATCAATATCATCTATTAATATATTCATGTTTGTTGGTGTATTAACTGTTGCAATGTCAATAGTTGAATCCCGTCCGTCGGTATTGCCCTTAGCAGTATTTATGTCTTCATCTTTTTGTATGTCTACTGCAGGGTCTTTTCCTATAGTGTTATTGAAAATGTTGTCTAACCATGATTCATCATTTATATCATTGTCTAAGTTACCTTTTATTGTTAACTCTTCTTTGGTAACTTCTTCATCCTCTAAACTGATGTGAATTGGACTTGCTAGTACTTGATTTTCCTCACTATTTTTAGGCCATTCTTCATCTATAATATCAACCTATTTCTGGCCAGTTATTTGAGCTTCTTCACTGTCTAACTTAGTTGTTGATTTATCTCTTTGAGTGACAGTTTCCTTCTCATAACTGCTCTCCTTAGGAGGATTGAGTATCTTGCTCCATTTGTCATGAGCTTCTTGTTCTAGCTCTATAAAATTCTCTTCAAGAAATTTGTAGGCTCTCATTTTGGGTAAGAAATTTTTCTCATATTTCTCCATGATTTCATTTATTTCTTCCCTTTTTGATTCAGGAGGCATAAGAGAAACAAGTACTCTTTCTCTTATCCTCTTCTCCTCATGGAGTGCAAATGTGAACCTAGAAGATCATCTTATCAACAGTTCTTGTGGTACATCACATGTAGTGAATTGAAGTGGGACATAATAGTGTCTACACATTATAGCTATAATTGCATCTTCAATTTTGTTATGTTGTACAAAATCCCATCTCAACCATTTCCTAATCTTAGGATGTCCAATAGATGATGCTTCTGAAATGTACTTACAAATTTCATCAATGTTTTCAGTAGTTGATGTCACCTTTGTTGTTTCCTTTGCCTATTCAATTGTAGTGTCAGGCTCATCCATAGCTGAGTCCTCTATACCCTCATTTGTCTTAACAAACTTTCTCCTTTTGGTAGGTTTCCCAACTAGTTGTTTTCCTTTTGATGTGTCAGGTTTCCTCTTATACACCTTTCCTTTTACCATGGGAGTAGGAGTTGCATCCTTTGCTGTCTGACTCCTCGTTCTTGACTTCTTAGGTGGAGGAGGAGGTGGTGAATCAGACTGTTCTTCCTCTGATTCATTCTCTTCTACTGTATCACCGATGGGTAACTGGTCCTCGGTGATTTCCTCCTTACCCTCTTGTTCCTCTTCACCTTCCTTTTCTTCTTCACCTTCAGAAGATATATTCAATTTCTTTTTCAAATTCTTCACCATTCTACCTGACTGTTTTACAGCTTTCTTGATAACAAGATCTATTTTAATCTTCTGTTTGGCTTCTTCATAGGTGCCAAATCTTTGTTGCTTGTTGTGCACTAGTTCATTCAGTAGTGCCCAAACGCACTCATTGGCTAGTCCTACTTTGATTTCATATTCTAATCATGTAAGCCATGGCTTCCTAGGTACTACAAATTGGATGTATGTGAAGTCAATATCTACCATGAAACATATATTTTCTTTGTGTTCCTCTATTAGATTTTCAGGAATCCTTGTTCTTGATTGTAACATTTCCTTAATGGTTTTTAAATACTCATGCATCACATTATCAAAATTTGTTCCTAGTGATTCTATGAATTCATCTATCTGAATGGTTATAGGTCTGCTTGTGTACCATACAACTTTTACTATTGAAGGAAAGTATTCTTCAAAGTAAAAGAATATGCACATCATGAGGGAACCAAACTTACAAGTGTTTGTTCTTGAAGATCTTATAGTGCACATGTTCTCCTCCAGTTGATGTAATAGGATCTCTGCAAGATCAATCTTCTTTACCTATTTGATGATCTTGTATGATGTGCTCATAGAAGTACTTGATATGCTATTCATTTTTCTCACTTGGAAGATTTTATATCCAACAACACATGCTCCAAACTTCAGCTCTACATCGGTAATAGTGTTGACCTTAAGTGCTCTTTTGTCTGATTTAGCACCAGTCTATTTTTCAACTTCTGCTAGGGATGGGTGTTTGTGAGCTTGTGGTTTGTCGGTCGTAGGATAACCAGTAACTACATGAGTAACATCCTTTGTTATTGGCTTTGGCTTATTAATCCATAAAGGCTTGTTGTGCATTCTGCTAAGAATAATCTTTATCCACTCTGTTTTGAAAACTTTGGGAAAATGCAGTGCATTCATGAGTCCCTTTACTTCCAGATGTTTATTCTCTTCTTTTAGCTTTCCAACATCATAATATAGTGCCCTGTAGGGATTATCTAGGTCTAGATCTCTTATTTTTGACATCTTGCAGTGTGTATAGGACCTTACGTCCTCTACCAGCAAAATCCTAGGTGGGATTTTGGAGAATGCTTTGGAATCGTCAGGTTGTGATACTATTTTTGGGTGTAGCTTGAATTTGGGTTCAACACAAGAGCCTCTACTGACAAGCTTGAATGATTTCTTCTTGTCTTCCTTAATCTTCTCAACTCTAGAAGTCGATGCCATCGTGTTGCAGAAATTTAGGGCTTTTCACAAATAAAACAGTGCGGTCGGTGAATGTGATTACTTACGGATTCTCTGTGATTGCTTGTGAATGTGAATGCTTTGTGTCAAATTGATTCTTGCTGGGTCACACTCCAAATTGCTTGAAATCACTCTGCTCTGCTCAAAATCGCAGGTGCAAAAATGAGTTTACTCGTCGGGCTTTTATAACCTTTTTGTGCCCTAAGTTGTCATTAATGCTTACCAACTCATCGGTATATAAAGACTGAGTTTGTCGGTAGAGACATCCACAACATCTTTGGTGTCTGTGCAAAGAATCAGGGTTGCTAGCAGCTTTGGTGACTTCACCGATGATGGTCGGTAAAGTGGCGAAGACAGATTTCATTGCCTCAAGGTTCACCGATGTTTGTAAGTTTACACTTAGCTTGTGTAATGACCAATACATTCCAGTAAGTAGTGCTAAATTTTTTGTGTGTGTTCACCGATGCAAATTGTGCCCAATAAACTATGGTTGCTTTTCAATATTTTAACAAACAACAATATATTGCATCTTTATTCATGCTAATATTACAATATGAACTATGTGTAATGGAACCGATGCATAATATAACTTGTCATAATTGAGTTGCATACATACCTCTACATTTTAGTTGGATGTAGTGATGTCACTAGATCCATTGGGTGGGGTGTCATCGTTTGTATTTCTTGTTCCTACACCTTCAGTGTTTGTGGCTTTTACCCACATCTTGTTTCTCATTCTCTTGATGTCATGAATGTTATTTCCATTGGGATGAGTACTTGTATCTGTCAGTCAGTTTTTGCAATCTTTTATCACATGTCCAACCTTATGACAATGCAAACATGTCATACCTGGATTGGTCCAACCTCTTGACCTTCTAGTCCACTTTCTCATATAGTTGGCAGCAATATGAACATACCTTCCACATGCTGTGCAGTTTACCCATTTGTTATAGTCCCAAACATATGAGTTACCTACTGTTGTTGGTTTGTGGCTATTATCAATTTATTTTGGTTTCCAGGCCTTGTTGTTCTTTTTCCATCACTCTTCATGTGTATGCCCATTCATCTTGTAGGTAGGATAGTACTTGTCCATATGGGTTTTCCATTTTGGATTTGTCACTTTAGATATGCATTCATATGCCTTGTGTCCTTTTTTTTGACATTTATAACACTTACCAATGAAAGTAGATTGTGCTTGAGAAATACCTTTCATTTTGCTCCTGCAGATGTTTGAGGTGTGGCCGGGTTTTCCACAGTGATTGCATGATAGCTTCTTGGATCATGGGGTTGTGAAAGCATTCCTTTGTCTGGTTGATTAGAAGATTCACCATTCTTGTTGTACCCTAATCCTGTGTAGTTGTTGACTCTTCTCTGTCCATCAAGAAAATCATCCATCCTTTTGTTGCTTTCTTCATCCTTTTTGATCAATTCATTGTGTTGATTTTGGACTTTGATTTCATGCTTTAATTTTTCATTCTCTTCTCTTAGCTCACCGATAATCTGTATTCTTTCAATGAGTTCTGTATTAAGTCTGTTTGCTTCTTGACTCATAAGAATAATCTGGTTGGTAACCTCATGGTGATGCTCAGTATGTCTTTGAATCTCTGATTCTTTCTCTTGTAGTTTCTTTGTTATTTTCCTCCTATCATCAATGGCTAGTGTTCTTTAATTTTCATCTTTTCTTGCATCATTCCTGACATCAATCATTTTTACCAGTTGAGTTTCTTGACCAATTTGCAGCATCTTGATTTGCTCTGTCAGATGTAGATTGACCTCTTGTAGACTTGTGATTTCTTTTACTAATGCGTCTGAAGCTTTGCTTGTTGATGATTCTGCTTTGTCAAAGTAATCTTGTATTTCTAATTCTTTGTAGTCCTTCTCATTCAGCCTAGTTGCCATAATCTTTCTTTCATCAAGAAGTTTTCATAACTTGATTCTTGCCTCTTTATACTGCTCATAGTTTATCTGCATCTGTAGCTACTCATTCTCAATAGTCATGTCCAGTCTGTACTTTTCCATTGCTCTGATCTTTTCTCTTAAGTCTTTAAGATTTTCAAGAAAGAGACTTAGCTCTGATACCAATTGTTGGAATTATATTGGAATGATGTACTGAGAGGGGAGGGGTGAGTCAATACCTCTAAAACTTTTCTTGGGTAGCCCATTAACCCGTAGTCATCAGTTTGTAAATTATCTTATCTAATTGTTCATCTTTCTTTATTTATATGCAATCATAATGTAATTTCTTTAATATGTAACCATACAAGAAACATTCATGAAAATAGATAACACATGACACAAGATATGAAGGGGCCGGTTAAGGCTTACAATTGGTCACTTCTGATGACCTACCATATTAGGAGTATTACATTGGAGACCTGTTAAGATCTACTTCATTTGAAGCTTTAGCAAAACTGTTAAGTGTGCACTTTGTTAAGAGATTTGTAAAGAACGGTTAAGTCCACCTTCTAAAAAAGGATTTTAGATGTGATGCACTTGTTAGAATGCAATCTCCAATTGTTGATAATAGATCCAATAAAGATTCCTATGTATGAGTAATCATCTTTCCATGATTGAATAATACCTTTGTCTACTCGTTGGTAGCCTCTGTGTGTTCTTGATAACTGGTGTGGTCTATTTCTGAACTTTGCATGAATTCTGCCTTCTACTCCTTAGATGCTCTTCATGGCTATCAACAATAATGAATTCATAATTCACAATTGATTGAACATCTATTTATACTAGATTTTAGCTCTATTCTTGATTCACACATTCGCAAGTTAACTCTAGATCCAAGGTATACAACTTGACCTTGATCTTTAGTTAGATATGTTTTAGATTCGTTAGGATGATTTAAAACATTTACATTATGCTTTCTTGACCCTCAAGTAATGGTTTAAAACAAATTAAAATTCTATAAATAGAATTACAATGCTTTATCTAACGTGTAAAACTCAGATCCACTATTTGCGGGTTCTCTAACTGACTGTCGATTCTGATGGTCGGTCTGCACTATCAGTCTGTCGATTTTCTTTGTCGTCGGTGTTCCTTTCTTGAACTGTTCATCAGGTATGCCTTTTTGTGATCTATCAGTTTTGTTCTTAAAACTGTGTCATCGGTGATGATCTTTGTGTTATGTCATTGATCTGTCGATGATGTCCTGTTTACTTCATCGGTGTTAACACTTGTCAGTGTTTGTCGGTCAATTCCATACTTAGCATTTTCTCATGACTTTCTGTTCTATCGGGTATGCTCACTGTCTGTCGGTTATGCTTGTAGTCTACCAGTTATGCTTGTACCAATGATCTTTGTCAATGTTTTTCACTAAGTGTACTAATAGAAAAATAATCTCATCAGTTTCATCATCTCATGCTCAGATCAAGAGTATGCATCTTACTAATTCTTCTTATAGAATTATTTAATGTTTTATAATTATTTATTATTGACAACTTGAGACACATGAAAAACTATCTTCTAATTTCCTTACTAATTTCTAGATGAATTTTTTCTTTTGGGATAGGACTGCATTAAGCATCCAGGAACAAGTAGAAAGGAAAGACTATCTCAACACCACAAACACTTGGGATTTCTTGGAAGCAAAAATTCTGGCATACTCCAATCAAGTGGTATGTTTGTTTTTACATACAAATAGCCATTACTTTTTTGAAAAATGGTTAATTTTTCTATTGAAATCCTTTTTTCTGTTTTATGCATAACTTTTACAACTTCCTTCATGATGATTCATATAGTGATACTATTGCCTCAGTTGGTATAGAATCCATGAAGAGATTCTCTAAAAATAGTCCTCAACACTATGAAAAATATCTAATGTCCAGGAAGAACACAGGACAAATTAAACTAGGATTTAGTTCTTTAGACCTTTTTACTTTGATGAATGGGCCCATTCGGAAAAAAATCAAGATCATTCCATCGAATGTAACGTAAGAATTCCTTTTACTATACCATTTTTATCTTCATATATTGAATTATGAAACTAAAGGCATTGCTTACCATCTCCATTTTGATGTTTTAAAAATTTTCTTCCAATTAATGAAATTGACTCCCTTTACAGAATCAGCTATGCTTAACATCATTGCTATTTTTATCTTTCAGATGGGGTGATGGTCCAGATGTGTTCAGTGCTTTGATGAATGAAATTTAATGCCACCTTATGGAGAAAATCCTCCCTATGCTGCTGTGTATCCATATGGAGGAATTTATGGCCATCCATCAGTACCTCCTGTAAGTTCTAATACCTTGAGTTTTGTCATTCTTGTCTTTTCAAATATTTAATACTTATAGTTTGAAAGTATGCATCTGTCTATGTGATTTTTCTTTTCAGGTAAGTCAATAATGAAGGAGATTGTCACTGCCTTTTGTTACCTAGAGTTTAGCATGTATTTTTGGCTATTTTTATTGTCGACATATGGCCTATTTTACTATCCTAATTTTATAACATTGTGGTCTTGATTGCAACTTTAGGGTGCACACACATTCACTCAATATGGAATCCCATCAAATGGCAATCCTACAGATGTCGTAATGGTAATTACTGAAATATTGTAGGCAACAATTATATGGAAAATGATCATAAGAATTTTTAACACTCAGTTGTTAATGTTTTAATCTTTTAAGAAATGTTTTGAATGGAAATTTGATATCTACTTTTTGTGGACAAACTTCAGTTGCACAAAACACAGATGTAGAGCCAAAGTCCTTGGGAGGTAAAGGACAGAATTCAATGAACAGGGTAAAAGGAAGTTTGGGAAAGCTCAAAATAATTACAAGTAAAGGAGAGGGTGGAAATGCAGCACCTGCTACTGCAAATGGTGCCTTCTCACAAAGGTAGATATTCAAGGCTGCTAAATTTGATAAAGTTATTAAACTATAATAATTAGTGGGAAGGTGTAGGATGATTCTTATATAAATCAGTTTCTATTCTAGGCAACTCCCATTTTCTTACCTTCTTATGTTTATAACTTATATGTTAGTGATCTAAATAGAAATGCCAGTTTCAGTGGGGACAGTGGCAGTGAAGGTTCAAGTGAAGGTAGTGAGGAAGGCAATTCACTAAATGTAAGAAAATTTGTTCTTTATTTATTGTACAAAAATGTATGGATGCTGATCTCATTATTTTCTCTCTTTTTTGGGTTATTTTCGCAAATACCCTTGTGTTGTTATGTATTATTTTACAAAGATGTTGTATTATTTTCTGGATATGTCTCAGGGGTTGGAAACTGGGAGGAAAAGAAGCTTTGAATCACTAACCATGAATGGTATGCTTATTTCTAAATTTTATTTAATTATTTCATTTTAGGCACTTGATGTATTTTCATGAATCCTACTTGTACTTGTACACACAAAATAGTGCACTTCTATGAATCCTTACATGCAAGGAAACTCAAGAATGAGCCCTCACAAATCGATCCATAGCTCTCTATGCATGGAGTTGCAAGATTTGTAAAATTTCTCTCAGC
>MU226272.1:5049168-5064084 GCA_018584345.1 Thuja plicata | reverse complement strand
GCAGGAAGAAAACAATTTATTGAATTCTTTTCAATAAAGCTTTCTGTTTTTAATTGGCTTTTCTATTTGTTTTATTTCAAAATAGGAAAGTTTCTATTCTGATCCTCTCAGAGTCTATAAAAGAACTTTCATTCTTCATTCAAACCCCCTGAAAAACTTTATTCACTTTTGCATTGTTAGAATACTGAATTGTTGTCTCATTTTCTTAATATCATATAGAATAATTTCATATTGCAAATAGATAGCTTTCAATTTCTAGATTAATGGCATTTAACATTCATGTTTAGATGATCTCTCATATTTCATTTTCTTAGCATAATCTTGCATTGTATTGCACTTATCATGATAAATCCTTCATTCTTAGATTGGTCCATGGTTGTGAGACTCTCGTCCTGAGAGCAATTTAAAAAACCCCATCTAGATAGAAGGCAACAGGTCGAATCACACAGGCAGGCAAGAAGAATAACTCATATTCAGTCTTGTTTGTACCTGGTGAAGAAGGACTATGTTGAAGTGTGTGGTTGATTAACAAGGCCAAAATTAACACATACAACTGCGATGCCTAGGTGTTGTAATAGCGATAGATAAAATGGAACAAAAACATAATAAACATTATAGCCAGCTCATATTGTGACACCTAGATGTCGCTTTCTTTAGGTGTGCGATGAATTTTCTATACATGCAACGTCGAGCTGTCAAAAATTGCAGACAGCTCGACATCGTATGTATAGCAATTTTTTCACATGTCTAAAAAAAGTGATAGTTACGATGTGACGCCTACGTGTCGTAATAGCGACAGATAAAATGTGATGCCTATGTGTCATAATAGAGACAACTGAAATATGTAATGACAACATGGTAACCATCATAGCCGGCTCGTATTGCGATGGTTAGTACCATTGCAATAATGACAGATAGTATAGCTGTCATTATTTTCGACACCAAAACTGCAACATTGGTCTCTGTCACTAGGTCGACGGGATGGTGTCAGAATAGCGACACATAGACGTCAAAAAATGGTCCCAGATTTTGTAGTGACTAATTGAGAGTCTCCATAGACTTGTAATTTTATGACATTCCATTCCAAGGCCTCCTTGATACCTATGACCAATGCTTCATACTCTACAATGTTGTTTGTACAAGGGAACACTAACTTGTAAGATTTTGGGATTGTGTAACCTTGTGGTGTGATCAAAAGAATGCCTGCCCCACTTCCATTTTGGGTGTAAGATCCATCAAATTATAAAGTCCATGTCTTAGCTTCCACATTAACAATCTTGGAATCAGGAAACTCCACTTGAATGGGATGTGTAGATTCTAAAGAATAATCGGCCAATTGATATACAATAACTTGACCTTTGATTGCTTTCCTATCAACATACTCAATGTCGAATTCACTAAACACCATTACTCACTTTACAATCCTTCCAATTAGAGCTATTTTGCTAAGTAAGTATTTCAATGGATCAATTTTGGGTATTAGCTTCACCTTATGCATCAACATATAATGTCTTAACTTTTGAGAGGCAAATACCACTGCTAGGCAAGCCCTTTCCATGAAGCTATAGTTTAATTCATATTTAATCAAAGTTCTACTCAAGTAGTAGATAGCTCTTTCTTTTTCTTCATTATCCTCTTGTGCCAATAAAACTCCTAAAGATTTTTCCGTTGCTGAAATATAGAGTAATAAAGGTTTTCCTTGAGTAGGTGACATCAAGATGGGTGGATTCATCAAATATGCTTTCAACAATGTAAAAGATTTATCACATTCCTCATCCCATGTAAAGATGGTGTCTTTATGTAGCAACCTTTTGAAAGAATGACATTTTTTTGCCAATTGAGAAATGAACCTCCTTATAGATTGAAGTCTTCCTTGGAGTGAACTCATTTGACTAATATTCTTTGGAATGTCCATGTCCATTATTTCTTGTACTTTTTAAGGATCTACTTCAATGCCTTTTGCAAAAATAATGTACCTTAGAATTTTTATGGATTGTACCCCAAAAGTACACTTCTTTGGGTTGAGTCTCACTTTGAATTATTCTAGCCTTGTAAAAATATTTTCAAGTATGGGTGAGTGATCTTTTCATTCACATGACTTAGCTAGAATGTCATCCACATAATCTTCTAGGAAGGTGTGCATCATGTCATGGAAAATTGTAGTCATTTCTCTTTGATATGTTGCTCTGACATTTTTGAGACCGAAGGGCATCACATTCCAACAAAAATTACCCCATGGGCATGTAAAAGCTATATTCTCTTGATCTTTAGGTGCAATGCAAATTTGATTATATCCACTAAATCCATCCATGAGTGAAAACATAGAATGACCCCTAGTTAGATCCACAATAGAATCAATGCTAGGTAATGGAAAGTCATCTTTTGGGAAAGCAAGGTTTAAATCTCTAAAATCCGTGCAAAATCTTATGGATTTATCAAGTTTAGTAACTGGTACAATGTCGGAGATCCATTCTGCATATGCAATTACTCTTATAAATCCCACCTTGAGTAGTTTTTCCAATTCTGCTTTGACTAAAAGGGCTACATGTGGATGCATTTTTCTCAATTTCTGCTTGATGGGCTTATCCCCGGGTTTCAAATTCAAATGATATATTATGAAACTTGGATCCAATCTAGGCATGTTAGCATATGACCATGCAACTTTATTTTCTTGAAAGAATTCAATAAACTCTTTCCTCTTTAAGGGACTCAAAGATGCTGCCAAGTGAATAAATTTGGGATCCACTTCGGTACCAATGTTAACCTTTTCTATTAGTTCAATGAGTATAGGTGATCTTTCATCTTCATGTGTTGGTAAGGTGTCCAACCTCTATTCCTTAGGTGCCACATTTGGGTTTTCACCGTCGGAAACATCCTTTATTTTTACTTTTTTTGGGTCTAGCACTGCCACATGGTGGTTTTCACCACTAGACCTTCTCATTTTTTTTGTATTTTTTCTTTTAATTTTATGGATTAAGAGGTTGAATAGCTTCCCATATCATCATGTCCAGAGTGAATTCATTGATGGAAGAATTTGGTTCAACTGCATTTAGGTATAAGGCCATTGCATTGTCATTTGGGAAGTATAGTAAGTCATTTGGCTCGGAAAGATCCCAATCAATAAGCTCAGGGTGCATTAAGGACAAAGATTCATTGGATGGATTATTGTTTGAAGGATTGAGAGACATGACTTCATTTGAGGGTTCATACGTTGTATCATCAAGGTCTATGACATGTGCTTCTTCAAGATGGTCCATGGAAGAAGGATCAAAATCCTCTTCACTAGAGTCCTCTAAGATTTCCATGGGAAAGAAAGCATGCGGGTTAAACACTAGGTTAGAATATCCCACCCATGAAGGTACCCAAGGTTCACCTACCCATTGAGTGTAAGGAGGTACTTTTTCTACATTAGACTGTTGAGGTTCACTTGGTCTTTGAGTAGAAGTCGAACCTTGAGTCACATGTTCTTGATTCTCAACTTTAGGAGGAGTTGCATAAGTGTGAATGGTATCAACCTCCATGTCATGACAAGATTCTTTAGAAAAGGAATCCCACTCATAATCCCTAGAATCATCTTCACTTTTGGAGCCTACCATGTGGATATGTGCACAAAAATCATGTATGGGACTTGAACTTTCTCCCTTATGTTGAAAACCTATGCCGACTTTCTCTTGTTTTTCTCTCCAAACTGGTTCAATAGGTTCTAGCAACCCTCTATGTAAAAATCCTAAGGGTCCTCTCCCCTTATATTCCATTTTCTTCATGATATAAAATCCTTTTCCATATTGATCAGTTTGGATGTTGATATGGTGCACCCTTTCAATGGGATTAGCTGAATTATCCTCCTCTTTATAAAGCCATTGTAATACTTGATTATCCTCTTTTTCCATTTCTTGTTTGTCACATTCTCTAACAAAATGAAAATTATAATTGTGAGGTTGATGATCTTTGGATGGCTTCCCATGTGTCCTTGAAGATGTAGGTTAATCAAATAGGGAAACAGAATATTCCCCTACCCCTTTTGAGTGAATTTTGCATTGTTTCTCAAATTGGTTCATCATGTCACTCATCTTTTGATAATGGTCTTTCTTAGCTTGTTCTCTTTCTTCCTTAGTGGGTTTTTGTTATGCCCTGCATCCCCGTCCCTACATTTTGTGTGCAAAATGTTGGGTCCCCCTTTTTGTTTTTGCCTGTGGTCTTGCCTTGTCTTCCTTTCCTTTGTGCTTTCTTTCTCCGGGGTTTTCTTCCCTGGTGTTGTGTCTTGTTTGTTTGCTTTCCATCTCCGGGACTCCGGTCCCGGAGGTTGCCTTTTGTTGGAAACTGGATTCCAAACTCTAGGATTATTCATCATGATGTTCTTAAGGAACATCATCATGGGGAATCCTCGGGCCCGGGGGTCCGGAGGTTTGCTTGTCCGGAGATTGCTGAAGAAGGGGGAAGATTTTCTTTTACCGCGGATATAAATAGAACTTATCTGTCACTTTCACATTTACCGCGATTAAAAACTTCAAGCACTTAAAGCGAAATTAGAAAGCGATTTTAAAGCTATTAACAGAGCATTTGCAGAGAGTTTGTGGTAATCAGTGCTTGACATTTTTAGTCATTCTCAGGAAAATATGAGTGCTTCGTGGTGGTGACTCTAGCCATTTAACAACTCAAGCTGTTGCAGAGCTCCCGCAGTAATCTTTCTCTTTCCTCTGCCTTCTGCGTTCTCAGGTTGGCATTTCCATTTTTTGCTCTCTATTTTTCTTCGGTTTCATTTGGTTTTTGTTTTTCTGGTTTCGTTTTGTTTCTCTGTCTTGTTTGGTCTGTTTTCTTCTGGTTTTGCCGCCCGTTGGTGGGTCGGCTCTGCCAGAGGGTTGTCCACCCTCTGTGCAGAAGTGGTCTGTCTGTAAACTTTGTAGATAGCTGTGTATATGTTTCTGCCTCGTCTATGTTCTCGTGGGTGTCGTCCCACATTGTATATTCATGTATATATGTATATGGCTATACATAGTCTATATATATCCCTCGACTCCATGTATATCCTTCCAGGTGGCGAAACAGGCTGGTTGAGTCACCCCTATTTCTGGTTTTCCGCCTCTGAGCTCGCTTCAAGGCAGAAAACCACCTGTTTGAAGCTCGACTCTCGACTGGTTTCAAACAGGTAGTTTTCTCTATCCTCCATGGAGTCTATCAGAACCTCATTTATATCCCATAAGCACAATCAATTCCAGCCAAGTGGCTTCCACTTTTCGCACGTTCAGACAGTTGGCACCACCGTCATCGCCATAACTTCCATTTAATACCTACGCACGTGGCATCCACATGGGCGTGATGACTCAGCTTTTTACATATTCTCGCTAGCGGTCATTTCCCTGGGCTTTGGGTCTCTTACCACTGTCCATCCTGTGTTTTCACCTAGTATGATAAAATCCCCAGACCTGGATGTTTAATAAAATCTTAAGTTTACAAGGGGTTTTACTTTTCGGGTATCTGTGAATGAAACTAACTTTTCAAGAAAAGAAAACATCACGGTGGTAAGATCTCCGGACCCCGGAGTAACTAATTTATTTTGATAAAAATATTCTAATGGTCGCTCTGCCTTGCAGGTTCCCAGAATTCATCTATCAATCATGTCTGAAGCATCCGCATCCTCTCCGCCCAGAAGTCCAGAACTTCCCTCAACGACCACCAGGGCAGCTGTAAAGTCCAAGATGGAAAGGGCCCTATAGAAACTGCCCCTCACCATGAAGTTCGTACATAACAATGTCATTACGGGCTCAAAGATTGAGTCCAAGGTTAAACTTATAACCGACACCAGTGTCGGAATGTGGGCAGAGATGTAGGCCTTGGTAAAAGTAATGCACATCCAGCGACAGGCTGGAGATCAATTAGCGACCAATGTCAGAGGTTCCAGGATCCTCCAGGCAGCTTGCTTCCCGTGCTCCATGCAGTCTCTGGAGCTTATGCTGACACTGGCAGCCAACTACAACTCCTCCGTTCGGGCTGTTATGCTTGCAGCCACAGAACCCACAGGATACCCCACTCCGCTGGTATCCCTCAACCCAGACACATTTCGGGTGGGATTAGGAATCCCACAATTTGATAGAGCCACAGTAGTTACAAGGACTAATGCCTTGGACCAGTTTACACAACTGGAGGATGCTGCCCGGGTGTACATGAATACCCACTGGCTTAAGGCCCCAAAGAGGGACCCAAAGAGGATGAAGATAGAAATCCCCCGCTCTGAATTCAAGGAGAGCACCAGATGGGGATAATAGCATTGGCCCGGGTATTTGGGCAGCCCTCTGCCCAGGAGTTTGCCAAATGGATGTACTATTTCCTTCTCAGCATCTCCACCAAGGGAGAATTCTTCGACTGGGCCGCAATAATCTCCAATCACATCGACTCCCAGTTCCTTCAGCTGAACAAGAAGAAGAAGTTCTATATGTCTTCTTACGTTTTCTGGGCCCTGGCATAGTAGAGGCCCCATTCCAATGGCCTACTTATAGATGGCATGCTTGGGATTGGCCTGGAACAAAAAGCACCATGGGACCATTTCCCATAAATTCAATGGGAGGCCAGCTTCCCCAGTTTCTGCCGGGTAAATGACTCGTTTGTTTACTATCATCTACTTACCCCCACCCGGGATGCCGGATACCGCTTGTCCTCGGAGGCAATGAACTTGGTCCAAAATTATGGACATTATTATATTCAATTCCAACAACACACATACATTAGGGTCGCCGGCTTCTCCAGAAAACCCTACTTGTTGCCTAAACACTGTGGGGACAAGATTGTTTTCTTGGAATACTGCAGGTAGCTGATGGAGGTGCATACCCTCTTTGCTCTCAAAAAGATACCCAACATTCCATTCCCAATCACGTGTGGGAATTACACCTGCAGTCTGGCCGCCGCGAATGAGGCAGATAGTGAGCTAAAAAGTTATAACTTGCAAGAATTCTATCTGGCGCGGAAGAATTTTGATTCGCATGGGAAAATAGCAACGACACTACCCCGGGCTTCAGAGCCCCATCATATACATATGGAGGACTTCTGGGCAGATTGCCAAGATGATGTAGAGGTGTGAAGCCGGCACTATGTCAGGATGACGGCTAGAATGATGCAACTGTTGAGACTCCGGAGGTTCCCGGAGGATTTCTCGGACACCGCCCCCACCATCGACCCCCAGTACATGGGCAAGGGGATCGATAAAATGGCTCTACCAGTAATGGATTGGGCCACCTAGGAGGGGACCACGATCGAAGACTTCACTCAGGAGGTGGTCGAGAGAAGTCACGCCTATTTCAAGAGGGTGTGCCCCCAGAGTATTCGTCAAGCTCCCTGACCGGCACCAAAGTTAACACCACAGCCGGGACCCAAATTGACCCTGGGGGCCGGGACTTCTTCGTAGGGGGTAGATAAGGGAAAAGGGATAGACATGACCCCTCCTACGCAAGAAGTACCTATACAGGAGTAGATCAAGCAATCGGTGGCAGCCTCACAGCAGATGAGGGAGCAGTTAGTAACGAGGCTGGCCACTCCCCCGCTCATGGCTGGACCAATTCATCCCCCTTCCTCCCCGTCGTTGGCAGCCCTAATGGTGAAGGCAACGGGGGTGGATCTCATGGAAGCGGTGGCAATAGCCGATGCGGGGCCACCTTTGATTACCCGGAGGAAGAGGCCCTGGCAGAAGAAGAGCAGCTCGAAGAAGAAATCCCCGAAGAAGCCTACCAAGGTCCAGACCCAGCAATAGACATACGGGACAAGGATGAGGAGATGGAGATCGAAGAAAATGTTGCTGAAAAAAAGGAGGAGGTAGGGAGGACGGATGAGGTCCATGCCACCGAGGAATCATAGCCATAAAACACCGGGGAAGAATCAAGGGAAAAAATCTTGGCAGGAAGGCCACCCCTCCCCCCTCAGTGGTTGGTGGAGAGCAGGAAAAGAAAAGCTCAGTCTGCTCCTGTGATTCCTCTCTCCTTAGTAGAAATGATGGCCCAAGCCCAGGCCCCACCAAAGGCCAAGAAAGCCCAGACCGTTCATACTCTTCAAACTAGCCCGGGTGGAGAAACAGTTTCCGTTGTGGCAACACCACCCCCAGACGCCGATGAAGCAACCGCAGATCTCGCAGACTACAATGTTGCAGAGGTATCCCTAGGCAAAAGGGGATAGCAAGGTGAGGTAGATTTGCTGAAGGAGGCAGCAAGGGCAGTGGAGGCCCGATATGAAAAGGAAGCCCAGAGGCTCAAGGCTGAAAAGGAAAAGAATGCAAACCTTATGGGGTTGCTTACTGAGCTGGCTCGACCAATCAACACCGCTCCTCCGGAGGCCTCCACCTCAGAAGAATTACTGCAGAGTGACATAGACTCCCTACGAATGATGAAAAAGAAAGCCCAGGCAGTGGACGAATGGGTCACCCTGCAGATAGGAAACACCCAGCATTTCCTGGTGTCCACCCTCCCAGATCTATACACGGCCTGACAGGTTATTCATCAAGTGGAAGTGCTTATTGAACAATGGGAGGGTGACACCGAAAATTACCACGCATGGAAGGTGGAGCTCGAAGATCTCCTTACCTTAGGAGAAGACATGATTTTTGAGTTCGGAATTCTGGGTCATTTGATTTTGTAAGGACTCAGCACTCCAGACTTCACCTCACATTGGAGGTGACCAAGCAACTGGTAGAGTCCTTGGAAGAGAAGTTAAAAACTATAAAATATTCTTCTAATTTATACAAGTCTTTTGTAATAAAGGCTTTCGGGGCTGATCCCCTTAGCACGGATACATATACCCCCAAAGATTCAGTACTGTGGAGTTTTGATGAGATGATGAATTCCCGGTATCAATCCCCAGAGGGGATAGATGGTGCCCAAATGGCAAGATTAACCCGCGTGATACTTAGTGGTCATGACGCGACAAAGATGGCAGATGAATTCAAAGAAAATGTTCCGGACCTGGGGGAACAAGTTGAAGCGGCCAAGCACAGAAGGGCCAGCCTAAAGGATGTAGATGAAGATGGCATTTCCCACCTCCTCTAGGCTTTCAATGATAATAAATAGCCTTGAGCTTTCTCCGGGGGCCGGGGAAAACTCACATTGGGTATTCTTTATTCTTTTTGGGATGAAAGTTCCTGGATCCCAGAGTCCCAGATCCAAAAATTTTGTATTCTTTAAAGTGATCCATGTCCCGGTCCCCGAGGCTGACCAGTCACTTTCAGAAGCGGTTAATAAAGACTGTCAGAAGGTGGTTGGCCACATCAAAGGGGTGTCGGCTCGGTAGTTGGTTTTCTGACAGGGTGGTCTTCTCGAGGCACCGCTCAAAGGTACACCTAGCGCATTGGAGACAGGGTGTCGCATTTCCCATTTATGAGGCATGTAGCCTCGGTCCTCGAGGGACCTACTTTCTTCTTTCTCCTTTCTGGCTCTCTTCTCGAGGCTGATTCTTTCGATGTATATTCTTGTCTTATTCTTCTGACATGGCAGACCTATTCCATCTCTAGGTCTTTTGTAGGGTGGCACAAGTAGTACCGGCCCCCAGATATTGTATTTTATTAAAACTTGATGTAAATAGGGTTAGGGTTAGAAGAGAGTTGTATAAATAGGCAGATCAACCCATTTCCAAGGGTCGGCAAAATTGATGATTTTGTTGACCATAGCAATAGCAAAGTAATTTCTCATTTTAGTTGCAGAGCTCAATGCTCCATTGTTCTGTTCTCAATAGTTAGATGCTCCCCTGGAGCCGCCATTGTATCATGCACCATTGCTCGCTGGAAGGAATATTAATAAAGAAAGAAGAATTCTTGGCAATGATGTTGTTGGCATTCCTGTTTCTGAGTTAATGGTATTTCATGTTTTGATGTTCTTTATGTCTCCTACTCTGATATGTTAAAGTAGATTAATGAACTCTTTACTCCCGCTACTGATAAAATGCTGGTTGATGGTTATGTATTTCTTCGATATTTAGTGTAGTCTATCAGAGTATTATCGATGTTCCAGACATTTTAGCATGAATATAGTTAGATGAAACGTTTCTAACCCTGCAGGATCTTTTTCACTTTATTTGCTAAGTGTATAATGCTTGGGGAAACCTTACTTTGATCGAATCTCTGGAGAAAATGAGTTGAAGAAACCAGCTATCCCCCTCGAAAATAGTCACCTCTCCCAACCGAGCCCCGCACTGTCGTGACCTGACACCCAGTGCTTGAAGGCCCTAAGGATTTATTTCCCCCGGACAACCTTTGCAGGAAGAGTTGGCCGGTATCCCCGAAACCCGGTGACAACTTAAGACTGTTGGCGGACCCGGTCAGCAAAACCCCATCAACAAAAATTGGCGCTAGAAGGAGGGCATGAACTTGTCCCCCTCCCAAGATTCTGATTTTACACCTCCTGAGGGTTCCCTGAGTTATAGTTTTAAGAGACAAGCCTTCAGTGGGACTGGGTCTTTTTCCCCAGCAAAATTTGAAAGAGTCCTTAGGTCCGCCCCGAACCTGGGAAAGCTTGTCAAACTCGAGCCCCCTGCTCGAAAGAAACTAACCTCAAAAATCATACCAGCCACTACTGTCTGGGGATCTAGCATACCTCAGAATACCCAAGCTTCTCAGGCAATCCCGGGAACTAGTGCCCACACTATCCAACATATAGGTCCCCCAATGGCTGTGTACTTTAGAAACACTGGGTCCCCAATGGGCACTTTTTCGGGCGCAACCAATGATTTACCCTCTCACCCAGAGAAGATCTTCCCATGATACGAGCACCTAGGCTCATAGACCGCAGAAGAACACTTATAGGCATACAAAGATGCCATGAACCAAAACCAGATCCAACATGAAGATGTTGTGACCCGTATGTTCCCCTTGTCCCTGGGATAGAGCAAGTTGAACTGGTACCTTAACTTGCCTGCCAACTCCATAAACACTTGTTAGGATATGGAGGATGCCTTCCTGGCTGCCTTTTGCATGCATGTGGACCTAGCCTGGTCCCACAGCCAGTTCAACTCCATCAGAAAGAAACCCAATGAACCTCTTGCAGCATTCAATCATAGGTTCTAGCATGCCCTAAAATGGTGCATGGGCCCTTTTATTCCATCCCCAAAAGTAACCATACATACCTACCTCAATGCCATGGACCCTTTCGTTGCCACTCTCCTTTGGAGAACAACTGCCGCGGGCGACCGGGACACCTTGGAAAAAGTCTACAACCTAGCCCTAGAGCTGTCCCGTGGTCTTAACAAATCTCCAGGTGAGATTGGGCAGAACACGCCTTTCAACATGATCCCCGGTGGAACTGCATATGCCGGGGGATACAACCCCAATCTGGCAATAGGTGCACCAAAAATGGAGATGAATCCCCTGCCACCCTTGATAGACCAGAAGGCACGGTATGTCTACCCAGCCCAGACCCAGATGACACCGGGTCTGGAAGTCTTCCCTTGCAATCAACCGCAGCAAGCGCAACAACCTCAGACACAATTGTCTGGAGTGCCCTTCTTTCAGTCATCCATGGCTGGAGGATTTCCGCCCTCGACTCTGGCTAATACTGCTGCCTTCCTAGGAGGCCAACAACAACAACAGCCGTCACATTGTGACGCGAACACTCAGTTGACCGCCGAGGTTGAATCCCTCTGGCGAATGTTGTCCACCTTGACCATGGACATGGGCCAACTGAAGGCGGGGTCCTACGCGCCCCAAAATTCAAATTCCTAGAGTGGAAACATTTTCTCCGGCCAACGAAACAACAATGCCAGAGGGAGAAACTTCAACAACAGTCCTAGGCCCAATCAACAGCAATGGAATAACAACACGAACACTAGAGGCCCCCCTCCAAACCAAAACACCAACCAAAATGGTGCTGGACCATCACATTTTACGCCAGTCGCAGATTTCCAGCCCATGACTAACTGGTGTAGATTACGCGATACTGGTTCACACAACGAGGTAAATTGTGCCACTTTGAAGAAGGTCATCATGATCTCCCAGCTGGACAGGCAGCAGTCTCACGATACTACCCCTCTAGAGCCTCCTGTCTAGTAAACAACCCACAGTTCCTTCAACTGTGACACCATCTTCTTCGAGACTTCTAGAGAAGATGAAGAAGAATCTGAATTGTAGGGATTCTTTGATGAATCCATTCCACCCTTCGAGGCCAACGCCTTTACAAACCCACGGACTCCATACAATACTCAGAGTTAGATTGGTAAAGGACAGCCTACACACCTTTGCCCCCTATCAAAGATTGTACCCCTCCTCGGGATAATATGACTGACCAACCCGTTCCTCCAAGAGGTCCCAGCTCTAACCAAGTGAAAGATCTCACTAAGGAAAATCACCAGTTCCTGGGGGAAAGATTTGACATTACAAAGGCGTTAGAGAAGACCACCACCTCCATGACTTTGATGGAGGTTTTGCTAAACTATCCTAAGCAGAAGAAGTCCCTTCTAAAGCTCTTAGGGAACTCGAAAGTTGTTAGCCACCCACCTAAGACTATCTCATTTGAAGATGCCAATGTGGCTATTTTCCAGGGAAATAATGAGGATCCTCCCTTCTTACTAGGCCTCAATATACACGACAAGAATATACATAATTGCCTAGTGGAGTCTGGAGCTTCAGGTAACATCATGCCCTTGTCCATTTGTGAGAAGCTCAGATTCCACCCCACCCCATCTAATGGTGCAGTAATCCAGTTGGATAAGACTACTATAAAAATGGTGGGGGAATTGAAGAACGTCCAGATACATCTTATCCAGGACCCCAGGATAGCCAGTATCATTGACATCCAAGTGGTGGACATTCCAGAGACTTACGTGATGTTACTAAGTTAGAATTAGTCTAAGTCCTTGAATGGATACTTTTCGACCGACTTCACCCACTTATGGCTTCCATGGGAAGGAGAATCCAATAAGATCCAGGTCGAAAGTGAACCCCGGATGAAACAGGCCCTTACCGAAGTTGGGAGGGTCAACAAGGTCTTTTTCTCCAAGACTTCTCTAGGGGTGTACCGACCCTTTGAAATATTAACCTTCAATTTCATCCCTAGAGAGGACCTCATCATGCTACAGAGAGCCCAAGACTTGGATGAAAAGATGAGAGCGGAAATTGTCTCTCAAGGCACCACAACAACCCTTGCCACACTCCTGTCTGGCACTTGGTGCCGAGTGCACTACCAAAAACATTCAAAGCTCGAGTGTGGGCCATGTCTTTCGATCGCCAACCGCCACCTTGATACCCTCTGAAATAGGCAACGTGCAACGGATTCCCCGGGACCCAGTGCCCCTATGGGATGCACTCCTTTGGTGCCATCTCCCCGGGAATCCCAAATTCAAAAGACTTTGGAGGAAAATTCTCCTTTCATGCCATTAGCCCCGGGAACAATCCCTAGGTCTCCCAGTGATAATCCAAAGAAAATTCCCCTTCCCCAGCCCCAGATTACAAACAATGACTTGTGGACCCTGAAGTTCGATGGGTCCCAATCCAAACAAGGCTGTGGGGCTGGGGTAGAGTTAATCAACCCGCGAGGGAAGTCCTTCCTCGTGTCCTACAGGCTGCAGTTTAACTATACAAACAATGTCATGGAGTACAAGGCTTTGGTCCTTGGACTCTTATTTGCGTTAAGGAAAGGTATCACCCGCCTCCGGGCTCTGGGTGATTCAGAGTTGATTGTTAAACAAATCCGGAGTCAATATACATGTCATGATAAAAGGCTGGCCGCTTACCGCAACCGGGCTTGGAGCCTTATTGAAGATTTTGATGCCTATGGCATTGAACTTATTCCTCGGTGATGGAACTATGTCCTGGATGCCCTCGCCGTTTCGGCCAGCACAGTTGAGCCAATGGCCAGCTCCTGACTCCAGAGATTTTCAGTCGAAATGGTCCCCACCCCGTCCATTCCAAATAATGTCACCCACTTTCAGGTTTTTGAGGACGACCAGTATATCCTAGCTTTCATGGCAAATGTTGGTGTCTTTGAGGATCAGATAGTAGAGGAACGAGATCATGACGATACTGGGCAGGGTGATGAAGATGATGGGATCATGGACCTGCCCACTAACACCATCCCAAAGGGGATGGTTGCATTAGAACGAATCTTCAACTCAGACCCCCGGGCCTGTGAGAAGGTGTCATCCTCCCCTGAGGGAGGAAAGTTTGAAAAGGTTAACATCAGCCAGCCCGGTGAAGAAAATATCATTCACATTGGTACCTCCTGCTCCCCTGAGGAAAAGGAAAAGATTCTTGCGGTCCTCCAAGAATACATTGATGTAATCGCTTGGGGTTATGAAGAATTGAAAATGTATGATACATCCATCGTGACCCATACCATACCCCTGAAGCCTGATGCTAAGCCCTTCCAGAAAAAGAAAAGACCAGTCAACCCTCTAATAGAGCCTCTAATTCATCAAGAGGTAGAAAAATTGCTGTCAGCCCAGATAATCTTTCGAATCCGGCACACTACATGGGTTGCCAACTTGGTTCCTGTCAGGAAGAAGAATGGTGAGATTTGCCTTTGCATCTAAAACCACTCCTTTATTGTTGTTATTTCTCATCCAAAACCGGTTGTTGTTAGGGGTATTGCGATTTTGATTAGGATTGGAGGTATTGTTATTGTTGTTATTGTTGTTATCCTTGTAAAGTTTAATTTCTCCACTTTTGACCAATACCTCTTCCATTTTTACCCCATTCTCAATTAGGTCTTGGAATGACCTATGACATTGTAGTCTTAACCGATAGTTCATTTCACGATTCAAGCTATTCACAAAGATATCCATCTTCTCCTTTTTGGGTACACTTCGAGGTTATCTAGCAAATACTGCTCTCCATTGTTGTAGGAAAAGTAGGAATTGTTAGTAATAAATGAGAGGGGGGGGGGGTGAATCAGTGGCCTCAAAAATTTATCCTTTAAACTTTAATCCACCAATTAATACACCTCAGATTATTAAGTC
>MU226272.1:4980090-5025938 GCA_018584345.1 Thuja plicata | reverse complement strand
TGGAGATAGATATTTTATTCTCTTTGTTGATGATTACTCTAGAATGATGATAGTCATGTTTCTAAAAGAAAAAATTGAAGCATTCAAGATGTTTAAATGGTATAAGGCTATGGTAGAAAAACAAAGTGGTAAGGATCTAAAATTTTTAAGATCAGATAGAGGAGGAGAATTTATATCAGATGAATTCACTAATTTTACTAATGAGAATGGTATAAAAAGATAGGTTTATGCACCAAGGACACCACAACAAAATGGGATTGCTGAGACAAGGAATAGATCAATAGTGGATTGTGCAAGAACACTGATGATAGAGAAGGACATCGCCCAAATCTTCTGGAGGGAAGTTGTTAGCACTTCTATTTATACACTTAACAGAGTAAAATTGAAGAACACAAAGAAGACTCCTTATGAGCTATGGTATGCTAAAACACCCAATGTAAGTTACTTCAAAATATTTGGTAGTCAATGTTATGTCTTAAAAGATGATAGAAATGGAAATCTTGATGCCAAAAGTGATGAAGGTATTTTTCTGGGGTATTCTACCAAGAGCAAAGCTTTTAAATATCTAATCAAGGCTTCTAACAAAATAGTTGAAAGTGCAAATGTGAGGATTGATGAATTTGCAGAAAAGAATGAGCTAGAAAGCACAAAAGAACCAGAGGACTACAAAAAGTTTGTATACTATGAAGAACCCATATCTCTACCTGAGCAACAGTCCTTAAATCCAGAACAACAGAATGTTGCAACCGATGGTCAGAATGCTGTTACCGACGGTCAGGATAATGATCAAGATAATGTGCAAGGTAATGAAGATCAAGCTAATACACAAAGAGTTGTACCTGTACTTGCAAGATATGTAAGAAGGAACTATCTAGAGGACCAGATCATAGGAGATAAGAAATTTGGTACAAGAACAAGAAGTAATTCCTTAAACTCAAATTGCTTAATTTGTGAGTTTGAGCTAAAATCTGTCAATGCTGCACTAGATAATGAAGAATGGATAAGTGCTATGAATGATGAGATTGAGCAGATTGAGAAGAAAAAAACATGGTCACTTGTGCCAAGACCAGATGACAAGAATGTCATTGGTACAAAATGGATATTTAGGAATAAGATGAATGAGAATGGAGAAGTCACAAGGAACAAAGCAAGACTAGTATGCAAGGGGTATGCACAAGAGGAAGGTATAGATTATGGAGAGACCTTTGCACCCATTGCTAGGATAGAAGGAGTAAGAATACTACTTTCTTATGCTGCATATAGAGGATTCAAAGTATATCAAATGGATGTCAAGTCATCATTCCTAGATGGAATACTTGAAGAAGAGGTATGCATTGAACAACCAGAAGGGTTTGTAGATCTAGACAAGAGGAACATGGTATGTAGACTTTAGAAATCCTTGTATGGATTAAAACAAGATCCCAGAGCCTGGTATGAATGACTTCATTCCTATCTAATAAGTATTGGATTCATAAGGACTAGTGAAAACAGTAATCTTTATTTGAAAGAAGATACTGATGCTAACAATTTGATTGCTGAAATATTTGTTGATGACATCATATTTGGAGGTAATGATGTGCTATGCAAATCATTTGCTGATGAGATGAGAAAAGAGTTTGAGATGTCTATGCTTGGAGAGATCAAGTTCTTTCTTGGTCTACAGATCATTCAACAAAGTGAAGGAATTTTCATTACACAGTCTAAATACATCAAAGAGGTCTTGAAAATATTCAAGATGGAAGATTCCAAACCAGTTGGAACATTGATGGCTACTGGATGCAAATTAACAAAGGAAGACAAGTCAACAGAGGTAAATCAGACTTTGTACAGATCAATGATAGGAAAACTCATGTATGTTGTACACACGAGACCAGATATTGCACATGTAGTAGGAATTGTTGCTATATTTTATGCTAAGCCCAGGGAATCACATATAACTGTTGTGAAAAGAATTCTAAGATATCTAAAGAATACTGAGGAATTTGGCTTATGGTATAGAAGAGAATGATAATTTGAACTTAAGGTGTTTACCGACGCTGATTGGGCTGGAAATATTGATGACCAGAAGAGCACAACTGGAGGGGCATTCTTCATGGGTGATAGACTTGTCACATGGATTAGCAAGAAGCAAGGATGAATCTCTCAGTCTACTGCAGAAGTAGAATATGTTGTTGCTGCTGCAAACTGCTCAAATATTGCATGGATCAAATAGTTGCTGAAAGGTATGTATATGAAGATCTCAGAACTTAAATAGATCTAAAAATCTTCAATTCAAGTTGCATTAGAAATAGGTCATTGTGTTTTAGTTTAACCATTGAAGCATTAAGTCTCTTAACAGAGCAGGACTTAACCATCTTCTATAATTGAGGTATATCCTAACAGATTACCAAAAAGGTTGATTCATGAAAGTAGCATTGAATTTGCATAAATCCTATTGACAGCTTAAGAAGAAGGTTGATTCAAGGGTGGTAGAAATATTTTCCTAAAGCCTATTAACAGTCTAAGAAGGAGTCTGATTCAAGGATGGTAGAAAAATAGATGCCAGATACTAAGTGACATCCTATGTATAAAAATCCTCTAACAAGGTCACACTTAACAGTGTGTTTGTAACCTTTAACATGGTTGGCTCCTAACAAGGCTCACTTCAGAAGAGTGAAAATTTGGGGTACCAGTCCCAGTAGTTTTTCCCTTAATAGGGTTTCCACGTTAAAATCCATGTGTTATGTGTGTATGGTTTATTACTTTATTGTTTTACATTTCACATATGCATTTCTGGATTGATTGGTATACTTTGCATATTTACTGAGTATCGGTAAATAAGTTTTACTGCTTATTGGTAATCAAGGAGAATAAGGACAGACAAGGTAAATCAACGGACAGTTAATTACTTCAAGTATTTTAAGGCATGCATCTTGTAGGGACTTAATAATCTAAGGTGTATTGATTGGCAGATTAAATTTTAAAGGATAAATTTTAAGGCCACTGACTCACCCCACCTCTCAATTATTACTAACAAGATCACACTTGATAATGTTTATTTAGATGAACCAAAGGATACCATGGAATCCATAGGTGATGTACCTATCTTTGAAATTCATGAGAAAAAAAGGGCCACAACATAGGAACAGGTGGACATAGGAACATCACAAGTGATGACTGAGGTTGCTACCGGTGAGAAACAACAAGAGCCAACAATAGAGGCTACTGGTAAAGAAAAAAACAAGGAGAAGAAAGTGCTCACACATACTAAGGATATGTAGAAGGAATGAGAACAGGAGAAGAAAGAACCATAAAAGGATCTGACAATAGATAGAGGAAAGGAAAATGTAATATATTCTATGTCTATTGTACTAAATTTTTTTGATAAAATGGATGAGGATGACATACTGGTCATTCAAGGACCAATAGGCCTTAGCATAATGAGCCCATCAGAGTTAGTGAATGTTTCCATGGAAATTAATTAAAATTACATAAGGGATCAAAAGAAGAAGGAAACACAAATTATACCGAACACAAGAGATGTATATTTTGATCTTGTGCCTCAAGCAACTTATGATGAGAAGATTGCACCCATTGAATAATTGGGTCAATTGGTAACAACTACAAGTGAACAAATACAAAGTCTAGAGGATGCAACATTATTAAAGGTATATAGGGACTATGAAAGAAATAAATCAATGAAGTTAGTCTAGCAGATTGCACTTCACAGAGGAAAATTGATAGTTGAGACTATCAAAGTGAAACAAGCATTGATAGAAGGTGGTAAGATTCTTACTACTATTTTTGATTTCTCAAAATTTTTGAAGGATCTTGAGTAGAAAAGAGATAAAGATCAATAGGAGCTATAGAAGTTAGTAGGAAAATTTTCTCCAGTGAAAGATTCCATTACTAATTTTGGAGCGTCAATGAGCATTATTAATCATAAGCTCAAAATTTATCACAGTGAGCAAGAGAAAGGGGTCTTAGTATTGTTATAGCTATAGAGTATACTGATTCCAAAGTTGTTAAAGATGCATCAGTTATATCATCTCTACCTAATATGAGTACAATGGATGCATTGGAAGAGCTATCATATCTAATAACCGATCAGATAGTGATTATTGAACATCTAACGAAGATATGGGAGATTGATCCACAAGTCTTGAAGACCAATTTTGGTGATGTATTTAGTAGATTGTAATAGGCATATGCTACTCTCTAAATAAAATTTTTTTTACACCCTTTTCATTGATGTGAAAGGGGGAGAAGATAGTAAGTGCCTGAGTAGATAGAGGAGTCTAGTCAGGGAGAAGATAGTAGTAGTAAACATTTTAGCTAAGTATTTTGTATGAGGGTACAATATAGACATGGTATGATCTACTATGATTGTATGATCTATTTTTAATTAATATAGGGGGATTAATCCTAAAGTTTTTCTATGTACTTGTATATATTTTTGTTTTGCTTCGACAGATACTTAGCAAATTTTTCTAAGTGTTTCCATCAATGCCAAAGGGGGAGATTGTTGGAATCTAAAGAAGATTATCATATCCTAGATCATGTGGAGAATTCTATAGTGTTTTCATTGCTAGAAACAAGCCTACTTTATAGGACATATCAGACATATTGGTGGTGATGATGAGTTAGCAATGATTTTTCTAAGTGTTCAGTTTATCAGTGTTTATACATTCTGGGATTTCAGTGCACGGTGATAATATAAAGGATTCATATAATGTAATCTTACAGGAAGCATCTAAAGATTTATGTTTATCTACATCTATCACAAGATGATTCAATCCACAGTTGGAAATATAAGGCAAACACTAGTGATATCGACAAGAACAGTCAACCAGTCAAGTCAAGGTGATAAAATTGAGGTAGTGATCAATTAGGCGTCAAAGATTGTTTTATTTAAGAATTGTATTTTTTAGGGCCGACCTTGAGGATTTTTATTTCCTGTGTTAGTGTGATCTCTTATTGAGTTTAATTAGGATTTGGAGGTTGACTCAGTTAACACATTTTAGGGTTATTCCACCGACCTAAAAGTGTATATAAGTGATGAAATTGAAGGATGAGATAAGAGTGAGTCAATGTGATGAATATAGAAGTTGCATTGAATGTTTATATGAGAAGAGAAATGATCTGAGCAGTGCTAAAGTGGATCTGTCAAGCAGAGTGTGCTACTTTCAGATCAATTTATTTGAGTTTATTCTCAAGGCAAGTCCTAACTGGCTTGTGATTAAAATCCTCTAACAAGGTTACTCCTAACAGGGAATGCAGGATCCTAACAGGTCTGAAGACTAAATCCTCTAACAGGGTTACTCTCAAAAGGAATCCTAAATCCCTTAAATGGGTAGTTCCTAACAATACCTTTGTAATAGCCTTTAACATGGATAGAGATACTCTTAATCGGGTATGCCCTTAACATGGTGGTTTTAATGCTCCTAAGAAAGAAAGAATTATTGGTGCACTAGTGAGATGTGTGGGTGATAATTTCCACTATGGTTTTTCCCACTAAAAAAGGCTTTCTACGATAAAATATTTCTATTATTATGTTGATTTCATGGATTTATGTTTTGATATGATTTTACATTATCTTTAGCTTTGCATCTTAGATACTTGGAAGTTGATGAAAATATTTTGTAGATTTGTAGTACATTGATTCATTCCCCCTCTCAGTGCCTTATAAAATTAACGGTTAGTCCTTAGGTCAGATTACTGAGAGGGGGGGGGGGGAGAATCAGTAATCTACCAAATAATCCAAACTTTTATATCTTCAAACTTAAACCAACATTCAAAAGATTAACCTTAATAACAACAAACAAAAATCATAAGCATCCAAATCCATCCACAAAATTGACACACATATTTATCTTGTAGAAACCCAATAGGGAACAAACCATGGTGGGGACTAGTACCCACTAAATGATGTACTCTTCTTAAGTACGCCCTATGAGGAGCTTAACCCTATTAAAATTTTATAATAACATTGTTACGTGCTACCCGGTTAAGGAATTTACCTTAGGCATGTTAGGAAATTTACGCTATTAAGAGTATCCTTGTTAGAGGAATTTAAAAAATTGACAAAGTATCACCTTGTTAGAGGATTTATAAAAAAATATCTATAGGGATCTACCCTGTTAAGGGATTTAACCTGTTGCAACTGTTAGGGAACAAAAAAAAGAATGATTTGTAGAACAACACTACCTCTACTTGATTAGATCCATTGAAGCACACAATATCTTCATAACAAACTTAAATCTTCCATGGCTTGATCACAACTCGCACTTCACACTGCACTTCTTCAACACACAATCAACAACCTTAACCTTCAACTTCATCCATTAAATATAGAACGATTAAGTCCACTGCCTTGATCAAACCCTAAATTAGAATTTCAAATCATCTCACTCAAATCCAATGTGCCACATAAAAAAATTAAATGCACAAAACATTTTTCCAAGATCACATCGGACAATACAATAATTTACATAGAATATTGTGTCAAGGAGTCAAAAATGTTTTGACCAAATATAAGCTTCTTCAAGAATCTTCTCCATGCGCTAGAATCAAGAAATGTGATGTCAAATCATCACCTCCAATCATGAAAACATGTCACCAGATCATAACTAACTCAATCAATCATACCAAAATTTTAACATTGATCACCGATCAAGGATTTATCATTGGTCACTCAAGAACACAACTAATGTAACATGTTAACAACTCTATCTCTGCTCATTGGTCACCTAACCTAAACATCGATCACTCAAATTAGTTGTGGTTGCAACTATAGAATTTAAATATTTTTTCCCTTCATATCCTATGACCACGTCACAAGATACAACACAAATTTGACAAAGCATTCAAATCATCTATCACCTGTCATTAACTGTTCTAGCAATTGCACTTTTAGACTTCAATTGATCACAACTTCCTCAATGATCACTTCAAAAGTAGCACTCATACATAGGTAATCTAGAGACACACCTAAGTCTTCCCTAAAGATAGAAACCACTGAAACTCACCACACTCCTTAATTCCTCATAACTATACTTGAAAATATACTAGGAACACAAAGTCAATAATTGACATCAATGACAACATAATATTTGATCATCATGTAATCAAATCTTATCCTTATATCTCCAAAAATCATGTACCATAAAAAAATTAGATATGCCAACATTAAAACCATCCATAAAGGCTCAAATATTCCATTTCTATTATGGTTATAAATATTCTTCCAGTTTTGTATAAGGACAAGTTCACCTACCTCGAGCTCTCTAGGCTTGATCTTTTTGTTATACTTTAGGTGTAGGAAATTTTGATACACACACAAATTATTCAAAGCATGAAGGAATAATTCATCAAGGATTTTTGTAACTTTGTATTGGTCATCTAGCAATAAGTTCTACAAAGAGACCTTGAGGGATGGGAGCTCGATCTAAATAGGAAGGACAGCTAAGGAGCCGAAGACTAGGGAATATGGAGTGGTGCCAGTAGGTATAAATATGGAAGTGAAATAGGCCCATAGGGTGAGGTTTAGTTGAAAGTGATAATCAAAATGAACTTCACTAACTATTGTTTTGAGGATTTTAATGATGGTTTTATTTGTAGCCTCAACTTGACCATTGCCTTGGGGATAATATATGGAATAAAAGTGTTGTTTAATACCAAATTTATGAAATAGTTATTTGACATCCTTTCTATTAAAGGGTGTACTATTATTAATGATTATTCTTTGTAGGATTTCATGGTGAAAGATAAGATATTTTAGTATAAACTTATAATTTTTCTCACTAGTAGTATAGGTTAACAAACTATCTTCAACCCATTTGCTAAAGTACTCGACGGTGGTGATGATATATTTATGAATTTTGGAGGAGGTGGGATGTATATGTTTGATGAGATCAAACCCCCATTATGAAAAGGGCCAAGGTGTAATGATAGGTTGCAATCACTAAGAGGGTTCATGTATCAAATCCCTATATTCCTAACACTGAACACATTTATTCATAAAATTATAGGCATACTGCTCCATGATGGGCCAATAGTAGTTTGTCCTGAAGAGATTCTTTTCAAGAGTGAGACCAAAAGAATGTACACCGCAAATTCCTTTGTGAACCTCTTGCAACATTATTTAATCTTATTTTGATCCTAGATACCTAAGGAGGGTTTCATCAAGGTGCTTTTGATATAAGGTCACCTAGGATAGTGTAATGGGAGGTGCAAAAGAAGAAGGTATTTCATTGGTTGGGGGTAATATGAGGTGGTATGACATTATCATGAAGGTAAATATAGATCTCATTGTACTAGGAAGAATTGGGACCCACAATGTCACACACCATATTGGATTTGGGCATGTCATAAGTAGGGACCATAAGGTGCTCAATAAGAAACTCACACTTGTGACTATTTTTAGGCATGACAAGTAAGGAATTGTTGGTAGTCATTGCATTGACAACTTTGTTGTTTTCTCTAAAAATATATTGGAATTGACTCTCCGTAGAATTTTTCCTCAAGTATTCAACCATGCGGTAATAGGGAAGAATTTATCATCCTTTGTCTACTAATCACCATTGACTTGTTTGATGACAAGATGAGAATCACCAAAGACAAGTAAACTAGTGAGTTTCCATTTGATAGCCAAGTGGAGTCCTGTGATCAAAGCCTCATACTCTGCAATGTTAATTGTAAATACAAAGGCCAATTTATAATAATTCAATATGCATTCCCCTTGTGGAGTAACAAACAAAATCCCTTCCCTTGATACTTTTTGTGTGTATGACCCATTAAAATATAACTTCCATTATGTGCTAAGGGAAATAGTCATGATAGAATCATTGGGGAATTCTACCACAAGGGGATGATCTCCTAGAAGAGGTGCTTCTGCCAACTTATCTCCTATCACTTTTCCTTTAATTTCTTTCTGATCCACATATTCAATTTCAAACTCACTGAGGAACATTACCCATTTTGTTGTGTGTCCTATGAGAGATTCCTTTAAAATAAGTTATTTAAGAGGATTAATATTTGTAGTGATATTAGTCTTTTGGTTGAGCATGTAATGATGAAGCTTTTATGTATAAAAGACAACTTCTAGGCCATGCCATTTCTATGGGTGTATAATTTATATCATAGCCATCTCTTTTCCATTGTCATCTAACTGTGCCATAAGTGCCCCCAGTACGACAGTAGTAGATGCTATGTACAATAGTAGAGGTCTTCCTAGAATAGGTGGAACAAGAAATGGTGGTGATGCTAGATATAATTATTTGAGCTGATCAAATTCCTTTTGGCACAGACAATCCCATTGAAACTTAATATCCTTTTGAAGAAGATGGAAAAATGGTTGACATTTATCGACAAGTTGTGCAATAAAGTGGTAGATAGACTAAATCTTTCCTTAGAAACTGAAAAATTTCTTATGATTCTTAGGAGGTGGCATCTCTAAGATGGATTTGAATTTCTTGGGGTCCAACTCAATTACTCTTCATGAGATAATATAACCAAAAAATTTCCTAATGTTACACCAAAGACACACTTCTTGGGATTAAGTCAGACTTTGTACAAGTCTAGTCGCTCAAATATCTTGGTAAGTATTATAATGTGTGATTATCTAGTTTTGACTTCCTAAGTAGGTCATCAACATAATCCCCCATGATGTCATGTAATAGGTAAAGATAAATTATTGTCATGGTGTGTTGATAGGTAGCTTTATTATTGATTCCATGGGAATGAATTGGTAACAAAATGTACCACATGGTATAGTAAAAGTATTTTTAGTGATGAAGGAGCATCCTTGGGTCATTGGAAATCTTGCATCACCCCAAAATATTTCCCTTTCAGTTTTTTCTTAGTTTTTTTTCAATTAGCAATTTTGTGTTTCTGGTAGTACTCCTTGGTTTTGGATCAATTATTGCTACAAACCTCAGGGTTGTTTATGGACATCATGATTTACTTATTTATGGGTTCACACCTCAATTGGATACGAAGGTATTAAATATTCATGGTCATTTTTATGAGTTGTTCATGTTCTAAGAGTTAGTTAGAGTTTTTCGATTTTATGAATCTTTTCTCATTTAGTGAAGCTTAGTGGCTCATGTCACAATGTTCTTGGATCTTTGGCCAATGTCTCTCTTGGATCACACATCATTTCTACATATTGGAATTGAGATCTTATGATTTGTGTCCTAACCTTTTTTTGTTTACATTATGTTTTCTTTGTCTTGGAAAATGTAATTATTCTAGGATGACATGTTCTCATGAAGGCTCTATATATTGACGCATATGATATTTGTTAGGGGAGTCATTGAGGAGAATAACGTTAGAAGGTTAGAATTAGGGTTTGATATATATTTATGTTGTAATCAAGCATATATGTTGAAAGTCTATAATCTGCATGTTATAGGCCAATGTGATGTAAATATAAGATTCTATGATAATGTTAAGATCTGTTATAGCATGTTGATGGTCTACTCTTGTTCCTAAGATTTTTGTTTCTGCTGTGTTGACTCTTTCTATATTGTTGGATCATCTCCATTGGGGAAAATCCACAATGACTATTTTATACGGTATTAGAGCAAGGTTGATGTTCCTATGTTAATAGATCAATTTATTGAGCTTGTGAAGCCCTAGATGTGTTTGCTGTGGGGTGACAGAGTGTGGATCTATCTTGCAATTCCAAAGGACTTGCAAAGGGGGTCACTGAGGAAGTTTTTTCTGGTTGATAACTTTGTTGAAGGCATACTGAGGGTGAACATATTCTCGAGTGGAAGACATGTCGTAAGTGTGTTTGATAGATCATCGAGAGAGAGAAAATTAAGCACCTTGTAATAAGATCATCGAAGCTAAGGTAGTTTCACCTAAGGATTGGAAAGATGTCACCTAGAAGGATGAACCCAAGGAGATTAGAAAAAATGATGGAAGACTTCCAAAAAGAGATAAGAAATGAGCTCCATAATGAATTGGGAGGATTGCAAAGGAATTTTGAGGCCGAGGAAGAATATGAAGAATTTTCTAAAGATCTTAAGATTGTAGATGTTGAGATCCTTGTAGATGAAGAAAGATTATTGAGAGCTATGGAAAAAGTAAGTAAAAGTCATAGGATGTAAGTTTCTAATTTCTAAGGTTCATTTCATCCTAAGGATTTGATAGATTGGAATGGTCAACTAGAAGATTACTTTTAGCTTGAAGATATCATATATCTACATAGGGTTAGGTTAGCACAGACTAAGTTGAAGGGTCATGTTTCCTTATGGTGGAAATAATTGTAGAAAGATAGAGAGGAACATGGTGAAATCAAAATCACTAGATGGAGGGTAATGGTTGCTATATTGAAAGATAAATTCATTCCTGAATATTATGAATCATAATTGTTCAATAAAATGTAGAACTTGAAGTAGAAGGACATGAGTGTGAAGGAACATACTGAAGAGTTTTACAAGATGATAATCAGATCAGGGAACTGAGAGCTATCTAAGGAGAAGGTGGCTAGGTATGTTAATGGATTGAGATTTAATATTAAGGATGAGTTGAGAGTGTTGAGTATTTCCACTATAGAGGATGCTTATCAGTATGCATTGAAGGAAGATGATAAGTTAATAAGAAGACTGAGAAACCCTAGAGGGTAGAAAAAGAAAGTGGTAGAAGTGGCAAAGAGAAGCATACTATTGAGGTAGAATATGATAACAAGATACCTAGGAGAGGGAATGGTAGAAATTAATTCAAAGGTAATTATTTCAAATCTGGTGGTATGGGACATAGATCTTTTCAATGTTTTGAAGGATGTAGTAGAATTTTGGGTAAAAAATTCTTGTGGCACATGAGGAGTAGGTTTTTGATGCACTTGTAGAAATTATTGAAGAACATTGGATTTGATAATCTCTTATGCTTAGGAGAATCATTTTGAGTGAGAAGGAATTTGAACCTATATAGAGGAGTAATTTTTTTAGGACTATTTGCAAATCAGGAGGTAAATGTTGTAAGGGTATTATGGACTGTGGTACTACTGATAATTTGATATTAGAAGAGATAATGCAAAAGCTTGGATTGAAGAGATTTAAACATCCTTTTCCATATGGGACAAGTTCACTTCAGGAAGATCACATGGTGGAGGTGAAAGAGAAATTTTTGGTGAACTTCAATATTGGACCTTACAGAGATGAATTATTGTACAATGTGGTATCTATGATTTCTTGTCATGTTCTATTGGGAAGACCTTGGCAATATTATAGGGGACATATTCATGATTGTAGAATAAATTTGGTCACAATAGAGAAGGATGGAATTTTTTTTTACCTTGGTTCCCTTGAAGGAGGTAGAGAGAAGTGGAAGGAATTTGAGCATGGTGAAGGATTACTATTCTGAGAACTTGAATCCAGAGATTATACTAAAAATGGACTTGAATGGTGACATATGTAAAGTTGAGAAAAAAGGACTTTGATGAGATCTTATAGTAGAGGTAAATAAATTGTACAAAATAAAGGAGGTGGTGGTAAATGTTATCTACTACTCAGTACTGATAAGATAAGTATAGAGAAAAGTAAGAGGATGGATTTGGCAGAAGATGGAGCAGAAGTGTAGAGAAAGGAAGTCACAGATAAAGAGGATATTTGAATTAAGAATGAGCATGGGATTTATGTTTCGAATCCTATAAAATATTCATACATTTATCTTATGGAACATTTTTTTCTCACCAGGGGTGTCTGATGAAAGACCATCCTTGGGTCATTGGAAATCTTGCATCACCCAAAATATGTCCCTTTCAGTTTGTTCTTAGTTTTGTTTCAGTTAGCAGTTATGTATTTTTGGTAGTGTTCCTTGGTTTTGGATCATTTATTGTTGCGATCCTTAGGGTTGGTTCTAGACATCATGTTTTACTTATGTCTAGGTTTTCACCTCAATTAGATACTTTATTGTGGAGGTATTAAGGATTCATGGTCAGTTCTGTGAGTTCTTCATGTTCTAATGGTCAATTAGAGTTTTTTGATCTTGCAAAGCTTTTCCCAATCGATGAAGCTTAGTGGATCCTATCATGATGTTCTTGGATCTTTGTCTGACATATCTCTTGGATCGTGCATCATTTCTAAATCTTTGCATTGAGATCTTATGATTTGAGTCCTGACCTTTATTTGTACATGTTATATTTTCTTTGTCTTGGAAAATTTAATTATTTTGGGCCGACATGTTCTTGTGAAGGCTCTATATATTGAGGTATATGATCTTTTTTAGGGGAATTATTGAGGAGAATAACCTTAGAAGGTTAGCATTAGGGTTTAGATCTAGATTTATATTGTAATTAGGCATGTCTATTGAAAGTCTATAATCTGCATGTTGCAGGCCAATGTGATGTAAATATCTAATTCTATGATAATGTGAAGATATGTTATAGCATGTTGATGGTCTAATCTTGTTTATGAGTTTTTGTGTTGACTCTTTCTGGATGGTTGTATCATCTCCATTGGGTAAAATCTTCCATGAATGTGTCATTTATGTTGATCCTCAATTAGAATTTTAATATGACTGTATCCATAAAATCCATCCATAAGAGAATATAGAATTGGATGCCCGACAGTCAAATCCACTATTATGTCTATGTTGGAAATCAAAAAATTATCCTTAGTAAATGCCTTGTTCAATTCTCAAAAGTTAGTGCAAATATGGATGCCCCCAACAAATTTTCCTATTGGTATAATATTGGAGACCCATTTTGGATAATCTATAGGTCTTATAAATCCAACATCTAACATCTTCTATAATTTTACTTTTACTAATAATGCTATCTGGGGATGCATATTTTTAAGCTTCTATTTAATTGGTTTGGAATTAGGATATATTGCAATATGGTGTACAACTAAATTAGGATCAAACCCATGCATTTCTACATACGAATAAGAAAAACTATGTGGTGATTTGCGAAGAAACTCAGTCATATATATTCCATTTTGCTCAAAGATGCTTCTACAAATGTGGTCTTAAGATTATTTGTGGTTCCAATATTTACTTCTAGTGTATCCTCTATGAGAATAGATGACTTCTCACAAGGTAGGGCATTAAATGAAATTCAACTTATCCCTCCTCTAGTGCCTCAAAGAGGTTTTCACCAGAAGATGCGTACTTTATTTTTACTTTTTCTTCATCTAAAGGTGCCTTAGAAAGGTTTTCACTAGGGGATGTTTTATTTATTTTTCACTTTTATGACTAAGAGAGTTGACTTATTACCCAATGTATGCATATTCATTGTATGTGATCTAGTGCCCATACTCTTGGAGATCCTTGAGGTCCTATAAGGATAACACTGTCTCATTTGTTTCACATTTGTCTAATAGTGGTGGCCCTTTTTGGTCCCAATAAAAGAGTTTATGATGTTTGAGGGTGGGGGCGGGGGGGTAGGAGATGTAAGGTCGGTGGGGGCCATGGAGAGGACACAATTAATTCCAAATATATCATCATAAAGGGATTTAAAAGGTACTTCATAGAATTCCTCCTCAATATCATTGGAGTCAAAAGAAGTTTCATGGTCATTTTGAGAGGATGCCTTATTTTTTGAGTGGTATCCGAATCCCTCATTATGATAGTAAGTTCTTGGGCTGGTAGGTTCTTTGATGCCTTTTTCTTTTGTCCACAAGCCTATTCCATGGCATCCCATATTCTCAACTATAGGATATGCTTTTGGATATTTCTCTTTTAGGATGTGAAAAAGCTTGTCTTTGTCTTCCTTGTATAACCATGACAACACATCATCTTCCAGATTTTCTTCATCAAGGGGTCCCCATTTATCAAATGTGATCTACTTGCACTCGATAGTGGGTTTGTCCTTGGTCAAAATAAGGGAAGGTTGACCATATGATTTTGGGGATAAGGGGTGTTGACCAACATAAAAGGCATTTTGTATTGAATAGTTTCCACAACTTTTATGAAAAAATTTCACCTGGTCATCAGATTGGAAAATTTATATGTGGAAGCTTCATTGGATGATGGTTTGGTGGATGATGGCTTGGCCAATTTATTGAGTGGGAAAAAATTATTTTGTTTGTCCTCAAGCATTTTTAAATACCAGAAGGGCTCGAGATCACTAAGGATAAGTAATTTCCCTATCATTATGGGGGAATTTTAGGAATTGATAGAAATAGAGGGAACTTATTGAATGGCATGAATCCATGGTCAACCAAGAAGGATATTGTAGGGAAGATCTAAATCAAGGGCTTGATATGTCATCTCAATTAATGTAGGACCCACTTGGAAAGGGAGTGTAATCATACCTTTGGATTCTCATTCTTTGTCATCATATGCTTTTATATTTATCTTCTTTGTTATATTAATGGGCTCGTCAGGGAATCCCAGTTGCTTTATTAATATTAATGCACAAAGGTTTAAACTAGATCCACCATCTTTAAGGACTCTTTAAATTTAATAGAATAATATGAGAAATTTGATATGTTAAGGTTTATTATGATTAGGATTAGGATCATAGAGGTCTTTATCTGTGAAGACAAGATGGTGTTATGCAGCAATTTTCCCAATCATGGCTTGAAATTGAGAGGAATTTATGTCATTCAGAACATGGGATTCAAGGAGAGCCTTCTCAAGGATTACTTTATGGACTGGGGATGTGTGGATAAGTTCAAGGATGGATATCTATGAGGGGTCTTCCCTAGGTGATGAATGAGATTGTAACATGAGGTGGGTCTAGTTGAGGTCGATGGGGATAATGGAGAAGGAGCGGCTTGGACTATGATTATTCTTTGATGAGTGGTAGAATTATGTCTAGTACATTTTACTACAATATTCTTTATATGATTTTAAACTTCTTTAGCATGACCACATAAAGAGTCAAAGCCTAGGATAGTTTTGGTGTAGTCGTATGGAATAGAATTTGATGAAAATGACTTATCTTTCCCATGCTCAGGAAAAGGGGTGGTGTAAATCTTAATTTGAACATTTGATGATGATGATGGGTTATGTCCCTCAAATTCAATTTTCCACTATCAATCAGGTCTTGAATGAATTTTTTGAGCTCATACATTTTTTTCTGTCATGACCTTTGATACGATGGCATTCAAAATATTCATTATCATTATACAAAACATGTTTAGGTGGATTCTCATTATATGGGTTAGTGATAGGAAATGTCATCATATTTTTCTCAACAAGATGGTGGAAGATGATATCAAGGGATTCTACAAGGCGAGTGTATTGACGATGTAGGAAGGCATTGGAAATTTTGTTTTGATTGGAATTATTATGGCGGTGAAAAATATTGTTAGATGGGTTACAATTGGGTTGTTGTTGAGATTGATGTTATTAATAGGGTTGTTGATTGGATCGATTGCCTTGATTTGATTCCACTTGGAAATTTTACACATGATTAGTATCAATCACCCTATAATTAATAATATTCTTATTCTTGGTCTAAAACTTAGGGTTTTCATTAAAAGATGGAGTATAATGCTTAATTGTCCCTTGTTGGATAATACCATCCGCAATATTTTTCCCTTTCTTGACCACAAATTTTAAGGTATTTGGACTAGCTAGTTTCATGTGAAATTCTATGTGCTACAATATTTCTAGTGAGTATGTCAATCAAAAAGTGTTCATGAATCTTACAAGGCATTCTATTAGAAAAATTTCTCCAATGTTGCAAGAATTCTGTAAATGTATCTCTATTGTGTTGTTTAGTATTGCACAAATCACTTAAGGATGCTTTATGTTCAATGTTATAGGTATATTGTGCAAAAAAATTTGTAGTGAGATCCATAAAGGTATAGATAGATCTTTGTGGCAAGTTCACAAACCATTCAAGTGTTGGGCCGTTGAGACTTAGAGAAAATAACCTCTTAAGATAAATTTCATTGTACAAGACCACTTGACATACCACATATAACACTTTGAGATGTTGGATAGGATATGTTTCCCTCTTGTATTTGTCAAATTTAGGGATCTCAAATTTTGGTGGAAAAGAGTGGATTGTGATGGATCCATCAAATGGATAATGACATATATCATGAAATGGGAAATCCTTTTTTTCCTGCATTTTTCATATGGAGAATGATACTTTTGAGCTCACTAACGTATTGGGAAAGGTCAGGGGCATATGATGTGTAAGGGTAGCCCAAATATTTATGTCCCTCCAAGTGCAGATGATGTAAGATATATGGTTGGTGGAGGTATGTATTGATAAGCTTGTGATACATAATTGGTTGATGTTCATAAAAGATGATGGAAATGTGAAAAGTGATGAGGTATTATCAACTGTGGAGATGGGGATATAAGTTTGACCTATATTTTTCATATTTTCATCCATACCATTAGATGTGATCATGGTAGTAAGAGTGCTGACATGAGAGGTCAAAGTGGGTATAATGCTTAGGATTTGTTGAATGGTCTCTTGTGATAATTAAGTAGTTTGGGACATGGAGGGTGTAACAGAAGTAGATGTGATTTTCCCTTTTGATTAGGTTGCATTAACATTATTGGTGGTATTGGTAGTAGTAGTGACATGAACCTTAGTGATGTTATTGAAGAGAAAGGATATTGAAGAGGTCAAATAAATGAGAGGGGGGGGGGGGGGTGAANTTATTGAAGAGAAAGGATATTGAAGAGGTCAAATAAATGAGAGGGGGGGGGGGTGGTGAATCAATTATTCAAAAAATGATGTAGGAGAATCTTGGGTCCTTGGAAATCTTGCACAACCAAAAATATGTTTGCTTTTTTTCTTTAGCTTGTTTGGAGGCTGCTCGGTCAAGTGCTCAGGTACCTTGTTGCTCAGGTACTTTTCATGTCTTACTTTACCGATGGGTCTTGGTGTGTGTTGGTTTTTGTTGCTCGATTATGCTTTCACCGAGTTGGTTTTCTGTCACTTGGTTATGTTCTCACCAATTCGTTCCTATTTCTCGGGTATTGTCTTACCAAGTAGTTGTTGTTTCTCGGTGTTTCTCTTCCCGAGTTGTTTATCCTGATCTAGCTGACTTCTAAATTTAATTTCTATGGCATAATTAATGTGGGGTCTCTCATTGGGATCTGTGTGGACCTAAATCTAGGTCTCTCTTAGGGATTCAGTGCCAACCTCTTTGGTGGACTCTTGTATATATTTGTTTCTCTATTCTTAGTTTAGGGAGAGGTTCTTGGAGAAGATAGTAGATTTTGATAGAAGATTAACTGTTGAGATAATTGAAAGGAAGGTTTGTGACCTTGCATGTATGAAGATTATTTTTTGATTCATTGAATGTATATGGCCGAAACCAAGAAGGCCTTACAGCCTAACATGTAACGAGTTTGATCAATTAAGGATTATCTATTGTTTCTTCTCTCACTCTGTGTGTTGTTGCTTCCACATTGTTGTATTTGCAAGCTGGTTTGGTACTTGGGAGTGCCTTTGGCCCCTCTTACTATCCCTCCTTGTGTCAAGTGGTATTAGAGTGAAGGTGAGATCTAAGTTCCTTCTTTTAAACCCTAACCCTAGTTGGTGATATTGTTGTGGGGTAGCAGATTGTGATCTGACCTACAATTAGAGAGGGATTAAAGATGGTTTGTGGGAGAGGAAATGAAAATCTAGGTCTAGCTGATATACTTAGATAGATGGCTGCAAGATTGGAAGCTGCTAAAACAACCCAGCATAGAGGTAGACATCTTGAAGATGTTAGTGATGATGAATTGGGGGAAATACAAGGCAAAGTTGCACCTACACCTGTTATGGATAAGGAAAAAGAGAGATTCCTATGAGCATTGACAAGTTTGAAGTCCACACCTCAGTTCAATCCTCCTGAGTATTGTGGAAAGTTGGATTCTCATGAGTTGATAGATTGGATAACTGAGATGGAGAAGTACTTTGAATATGAGAATGTATCAGAGGAAAATAAAGTAAAGATTGCAAGCAAAAATTTGAAAGGTCATTCATATTTATGGTGGGAACATCTACAATTGGATTGAAAGAAAAAAGGTAAAGACAAAATCAAGGTATGGGATAAGATGGTAAACAAATTGAAAGGAAAGTTTCTAGCTTCTGATTATCAAATTAACCTGATTAGGCAGATGTAAAGTTTGAAGCAGAAAGACAAATTTGTAAAAGACTATAATGAAGAATTCTACATATTGGACATCAGATTTGGACATTTTGAAGATGATGTGGAAAGAGTAGAAAGATATCTGAATGGATTGAGAAGTTCTATACAAGATGAGATCAGCTTGGTCAAGATGGAAAGCATTGAAGAGGCATATCAGTTTTCCCTAAAAGTTGAGGAGAAATTGAATAGAAGATATGAACAAAGGAAAAGAGGTAGAGGTGGTAGATTCCCTAGAGGAAGAGGTAGATCGCATGGTGAAAAAAAGTATATATGAACCAGACAAGTTAATTTTAGACACATCTCAAGACAAAGGAAAGACTAAATTGAAAGGTGGAAGTTCATACCGAGGAAGAGGCAATTACACCCAAGGGGGTTATAGTAGAAGAGGGTTCTGAGTAACTTGTTATAAATGTGGTGAGGAAGGACATAAATCCTTTGAGTGTAATCATGCAAGAAAGAAGATTGGTAGCAGTAGAAATGCTTTGGTGCAAGAAGAGTCACTAAATGAAGTTGAGAAGGAAGGAAATCTCATGATCTGAAGGATACTATGGAGTGATAAAGATCAAGATCCTATCAGGAAAAGTTTGTTCAAGACCAAATGTAGAGTTGCGGACAAAGTTTGGAAGGTAATTATTGATAGTGGAAGCTTGGAGAATCTAGCATCTGAGGAAATGGTCACAAATTTGCAGTTGGAAAGAATGAAGCATCCGAAGCCCTATCATATTTCATGAATCAAGGATGAGGATACATTAATGGTAAGTGAACAATGTTTTGTGAATCTAAAAATTGGAAAGTATTATGATAAAGTGTTATGTTATATTATGTTTATGAATTGTTATCATATCTTTTTGGGTAGACCTTGGAAATATGATAGACATTCTATACATGATGGAAGATTGAATAGATACTCTACTTGGGTTGATGGTAAGAAATTTTTTTTGTTACCTTTGGTTGAAGAATCCATTGGTGAGATATATACATCTGTGAAAGTTTGTTTGATAGAAGGTAGAAAGTTTGTTAAGGATTTGAAAAGAAATGATATTTTTTATGTTTTGAATCCTAACAAACTGAGTAGTAATACAAAAGATGAAATTCCTATAGAAGTTGAGAAGTTACTCATTGAGTACAAAGAGATCATTTCAGATTATGTACTTGATGGTTTGCCACCAATGAGAGATATCAGTCATTGTATGGATCTAATTCTTGGAGCTAGTTTACCAAACAAGGCACCACATCAATTAACACCAACCAAGAATGAAGAGCTTAATCGAAAAATTTATGAATTGTTGAACAAGGGTTTGATTAGAGAAAGTTTGAGTCCATGTGCAGTACTAGCTATGTTGGCACCTAAGAAGAATAGAGAATGGAAAATGTGCACTGATTCAAGAGAAATCAACAAGATCACAGTGAAGTATAGGTTTCCTATACTGTGGATGGATGATATAATGGATTGTTTGAGTGGAGCAAGATATTTTACCAAAATTGTTTTGAACAGTAGATATCACCATATCAAAATCAGAGAAGGTGATGAATGGAAGACTGCTTTCAAGACAAATGAAGGTTTGTATGAGTGGTTGGTTATGCCTTTTGGTTTAACTAATGCACCAAGTACATTTATGAGGTTAATGAATGAATTTTTGAAGAAAATATTGAATAAATGTGTTATTTTATACTTGGATGATATTCTGATATTTGGTAAGACTAGAGAAGTGCATTTGATGCATATAAGACAAGTGTTGCAAAGATTTAAAGAGGAAAAGTTGCTGATAAATCTGAAGAAGTGTTCCTTCATGAAAGAAGAACTTTTTTATTTGGGTTTTGTGATTTTAGATGATGGTTTGAAGATTGACCCAGAGAAGGTTGAAGATATACTTAGTTGGCCTATGCATGAGAATGTCAGTGAGGTAAGATCATTCCATGGATTGGAAAGTTTTTACACAAATTTTATTAGAAATTTCAGTTCTATTTGTAATGTTATGACTGAGACAATGAGAGGAGACAAAAGAGAATTCAAATGGACACATGGAACTGATAAGAGTTTTGAGACTTTGAAGTAGAAGGTTGTTGAATTGCCTGTGTTAGCATTACCTGATTTTAATAAGGCATTTCAAGTGGAATGTGATGCAAGTGGAAGTGCAATTGGAGCTGTGTTGACTCAAGAAGGTAAACCTGTTGCTTTCTTTAGTGAAAATTTGAATGATGCAAAGAGGAAATATTCTGTCCATGATCAAGATTTCTATGCTATTGTTCAAGTTATGAAGAAGTGGATACATTACTTGATGCCAACTAAATTTGTGTTGTATACTAATAATAAGGCTTTACAATATTTGGGTAGTCAGAATAAGTTGAATCAGAAACATATGAAATGGGTAGAGTATTTATAGAGTTTCACATTTGTGATAAAGCATAAGAGTGGAGTTCCTAACCGAGTTGTCGATGCATTGAGTAGAAGAAGATCCTCGTTGAATGAAATGAGAATTGAATTTCTTGGTTTTGATGACATGAAACATTTGTATGAAAGTGATCCTGATTTTACTAAGAAATGGAGAGTGTGCAAAGAACCTATTCCAAATTAATCAAGTATGAAGATTATTTCATTCAAGAAGACATGTTGTTCAAAGGTATTCAGCTGTGCATACCTAGAGGATCAATGAGAACTAATTTGATTAAGGAGAAACATAGTAGTGGATTGGCTAGACATTTTGGTATTGATAAAATATTGAGCTTTCTTAAGGAAAGGTATTTTTGGCATCAGTTATATAAGGATGTTCAAAAATTTGTGAAAAGTTGTGGAGTTTGTCAAGTTGAAAAAGGAGTAAGTCATAATACTAGTTTGTATACACCGATTACTGCTCTTGAGAAACCTTGGAGTGATATCAACATGGATTTTGTTCTTGGCTTACCGAGGACAACAAGAGGTAATGATTCCATATTTGTTGTTGTGGATAGATTTTCTAAGATGACACCTTTCATACCATGTAGGAAAACATCATATGCAGTACGTATAGTAGATATTTTATTTAAGAAAATTGTCAGATTGCATGGATTACCGAAGAGTATTATCTCTGACCGAGACAGTAAATTTGTTAGCTATTTTTGGAAAACACTTTGGAAGAAGTTGGAAACTGAGTTGAATTATAGTTCTAGATTTCATCCATAGACTAATGGACAAACATAGGTTATAAACCAAATTTTGGGGAAGCTATTGAGATGTTTAGCTAGAGACACACCAAGTAATTGGGATTTGATGTTGGCACAAGAAGAGTTTGCATACAATAGTTCAGTAAATAGAAGTACTAGAAAGACACCTTTTGAGATTGTTCATGGCACACAACTGAGAGTTATATCAGACTTGAGAGATATTGTTGGAGAAGATAAAAGAAGTCTTGAAGTAGAGGAATTTGTTGAGTTTATGAAGACATTACATGAGGATGTAAAATAGAAGCTGGAGAAAAGTAATCAGAAATAAAAAGATAGTGCAGATAGATCAAGGAGACATAAATTTTTTGAAGTTTGTGATGTAGTAATGGTTCATTTGAAGAAAGGCATATTTCCTGTTGGATCATATGGTAAACTAAAAATGAATAAATTTAGTCCTTGCAAAGTACTGAGAAGATTTGATAGTGGAAATGCTTATGAAGTTGAATTACTTGATGACATGGATATATCACCCATATTCAATATTTCAGACTTGTATGAATATCATGAACCTGATGAAGAAATGACAATACCGAGTGATTATCCTAAGAAACAAATACAGGAAGTTGAATAGATCTTGAAACAGAGAGTTGGTAGAAGTACAAGAGGAAAGGAATACATGGAGTATTTGATAAAATAGAAGAACAGACTGATTGAGGACTCATCTTGGATTTCTCAATCTAAGTTAGATTTATTTTAGGTTGGACCTGATACATGATTTGGGGAATCATTTATTTTAACCCCAAGTGTCTGATGTAGGAGCATCTTGGGTCCTTGGAAATCTTGTGCAACCAAAAATATGTTTGCTTTTTTTCTTTAGCTTGTTTGGAGGCTTCTTGATCAAGTGCTCAGTTACCATGTTTCTCAGGTACTTTTTCTGTCTTTCTTTACTGACGGATCTCAGTGTGTGTTGGTTTGTATTTCTCGGTTATACTTTCACCAAGTTGGTTTTTTGTTGCTCGGTTATGTTCTCACTGAGTTGTTCTTGTTGCTTGGGTATTGTCTTACTGATTAGTAGTTGTTTCTCAGTGTTTCTCTTCCCGAGTTTTTTATCCTGATCTGGCTGACTTCTATATTTAAGTTTTGTGGTTTAATTAATGTGGGGTCTCTCATTGGGATCTGTGTGAACCTAAATCTAGGTCTCTCTTAGGGATTTGAATGACAACCTCTTTGGTGGACTCTTGTATATATTTGTTTCTCTATTCTTAGTTTAGGGAGCGGTTCTCAGAGAAGATAGTAGATTTTGATAGAAGAATAACTGTTGAGATTATTGAAAGGCAGTTCTATGAACTCACATATATGAAGATTATTTTGTGATTCATTGAATGTATATGGCTGAAACCAGGAAAGCCTACCAACCTAGCATGTAATGAGTTTGATCAATTAAGGATTATCTGTTGTTTCTTCTCTCACTCTGCGTGTTGTTGCTTCCTCATTGTTGTATCTGCACATTGGTTTGGTACTTGGGAGTTCCTTTGGACCCTCTTACTATCCCTCCTTGCATCAAAAACATTTATTAAATTTTTTACTGATGTTGTCCCATTTTTGGCACCCATAGTATAAAAAAGGTCAAATTTAAACCTTTTCATTATTAAAACTCCCTTGCCTTAGTCATTTTCATCACAATTAGAATTTTAGGGTTTAGACGTCCATTGGGAATAGTTATCAGAAACTAAATTTCTAGACAAAACCATATTTCCTCTATTTGTCTTTGTCGATGTCAGTCCCTTGGTCATAAAATTCAAGTCAAAGTCCTTAGTCACTTTTTAGGAAGCAAACTTCAGGCCCTCCAAGTACATCTATTACAATCATCAGAGTCTAAATCTATGGATGGAACCAAAGAAAAATAAGGAAAGAATAACTATCCATTACAAAAAATCATTTCAAAAAAAATAATTTTGGGATTGGTTGGCGAAATCCAAACATTCAAATGGAAATAGGAAAAGTGGTTGGGAACTTAATAAATAAAGGTGATGCGGGAAAAAGCTCTAGTTTCAGAACAAATTTTGAGTTTTGAAAGGTAAACAAGAACTAAAAATGAAAAGGTGAAAAGCCCAAAATATTGGAAGAAACAAGGGAAAGTTCATGACATTAGGATAAAGTCATAGTTTTAGAAGAATGTTCAGTATCCAAAGAAGGGAATAAAACACTTAATATAAGGAAAAGGATAGAAATAAAAAGGAAGTGGAAAAAGGTGAGTGTGCAAGAAGTGTAATCGGGGCCCGAAACTCAACTTGGAACTAATCATAAAAGAATGAAGCTTCTCATTTTCATAAAGTAAATTTAAAAGGTGGAGAAAGTTAGAGCTTCTTGAAGAGGCTTCAGGTTCCAAAGCTTAAAGCGAAAGTTTTGAACAAAAGGAAAGTAAATTTTTTAAGATGAAGAAAAAGAAAGGGTGGAAAGACAAATGACTTCCAAAAGATTTATCAAAACCCTACACTATGATAAGAACTCAAATTAGAGCGCTAAGATGGAAAATTAAAAAAAAAGTATGACATGTCCCAGTTTCTGGTGAGTGGCCAAACATTAAATGCTGATGAGACTAGTATTAATGGAATAGATTGTTGATTATTAAAAGAGAAATTTTTACACAATGTGAACATCCTCTAAATATTATTCGATGAAATTTGAAGTAGGAAGACTATGCCAAAGCTAAGGCATCATCAAAATTCAATCTAATGTAACTAATGGTGAAAATCCAATAAGATAATTGGAAATCAAAATGAAGTATAAGAACCTAGGGTATGACCATTCAAATGTGTTGGAAATCTCTCTATCTAATATTGGTGATACAAAATTGGGTCGGGTAGAAGTAGATGAATTTTGGAGAAGAATTGGTAGCCCAAATAGACATCCAATTATAGAGTGATTAGCAAAAAGTGGTTTATTGCAGGAAGACAACTTTCCCATTGCTTTGCAGTGTGCCAAGTTGATCATGGAATGCGTAAATTAATACAACTCATAAACCTGACAAATTAAGAAGCAGAACCAGGAGGTTCCTATTACTCTTGATAGAGAAACGATTCAAAATTCCTTTAGATTTCGTATTAGAGAAGATTATGCCCATTGGGATTTTACCTCGTCATAGTTGTAACTATGATTATGACCATTGGGATTTTATCTCCTCATCACAGATATTATCATCTATTGCACAAACTAAAGGGAGATGAAGATGCTAACTGCCTCGATGAGTGGATATTTTTCTTCATGCAGACAATTTGTTCCAAGTCTTGCTATATTGACTGGGTCAAAAGTATTAGTGAATAGATTCCCTCATTAATTAACCAATTTCCATTAAATAAGTTTTTATTTATGTCATCATACTTAATTTATGCACTAGTTTTAACACAATACTGGCCCGACCTAGAGCATGTGGAGGAATTCGATGATGACATTCAGATCTATGATTTCTATCCTAATTTGCAGCTACACAAGAGTTACACCAATTTTTCAAGGGTTAATGAAACATTTACTATGAATCTCACTAGGGAATTGCAAAGAAGCATAAGGTTTCCATTACCTTTCTTATTTCAATTGGTTCTTATTCATGTTCTTCTAATTCCAATGCAATCAATATTACTAATTTTGCTAGTAAAATTTTGATGGAAACATATGATGTTTTGAGACCTCATTTTGATCCCAACAATTATGTGAGGGATAATCTAAAGTTAGGCTCCCCCTACCATCATGTTCCTATTAGACCTAAGATCATATTATTGAGAGGGGGTGAATCAATAATATACCAAATAAACCACCTTTTCAATCACTTAAATTTTAATCACCATTCACAATATTAACCTTAATAGCAGCAAATGAAAATCATAAACATCCAAGATCATCCACAAATTCGACACAGATTTATCTTGTGGAAACCCAAAATAGGGAAAAAATACCACGATCAAGATTAGTACACATTAAAATGATGTACTCTTTTGAAGTACACCCTATGAGGAGCTTAACCTTGTTAGGAGTTTACAATAGCACTGTTAGATGCTACTCAATTAAGGGATTTACCTTAGGCATGTTAGAACCTTTACCCTATTAATAGTAGCCTTATTAGAGGAATTAAAAGTTGAGCTAATGTGTCACCTTGTTAGAGGATTTACAATAAAGATCTATTAGTATCTACCCTGTTAGGAGATTTCACCTAATGTAACTGTTAGGGAACAAAAAAAACAACAACAACAACAATGATCTGCAAAATAGCACTACCTCTGCTTGATCAGATCCTCTAAAGAACACAATATCTTCTTAGCACACTTAACTCTTCCCTGGCTTGATCATAACATGCACCTTATACTGCACTTGAACAACACATGATCAACACACTTTTGCATTCAACTTCGACCATTATATATTAAACTTTAAGTCCACTACCTTAATCAAACCCTAAAAATGAGTTACAAAGCATCCTACTCAAATCCAACATGCCAAACAACAAAATTAAATGTACAAAACATATTTCCAATACCACATCTGCCTACACATTGATTTACATATGAATTGACCCAAAGAGTCACACGTTTTGACTATACTTAAACTTCCTCTAGAATCTTCTCCACAAGATAACATCAAACAATGTGATGATAGATCATAACAAGATCTGCCATGAGTAACACAAGAACACAAACACTTAACCTGTTGAATAATATTGTCTCTTCTCATTGACCACTTATCCTTCCCACTGGTCACTCAAAGTATTTGTGATTGCAACTTTAGCATCTGAACACTGGTAACCACCTTATCTTGTGACCATGCCACAAGATACATTAGAGATTTGACAAGACATTCAAATCATCTATCACCTATCATTAATTGTTCTAGCAGTTGTACTATTATACTCCATTCAATTAAAACTCTTACATTAACTTACATCAGCAATAGTAGGCATGCATTTGATATCCAGAGACATACCTATGTCTCCCCTAAAGATAACAACTACTCAAAGTCACTGAAACTCATCATTTATTACAAATATTCTTGACAACATACTAAGATCAAAAAGTCAATAGTTGAAATTAATGAAAATATAATGTCTGATCATCATGTAATAAAATCACTATGTCATCACCAAAACATACTTACCATCGCTGCATCTGATATGCCAACAATCTCCCCCTTTGGCCTTGATGACACCACTCTATGCTTCACCAATGATTGCAACACTTACTTCATCATTATATTACATCAACATCTTCAGCATGAAACATTAAGAAAAAAAATGTTTCCACTTCTCTCTTTCACCTGTTCTGCAATTACTCCCCCTTAAACTAAACTTCACTCTTTGTAAAAGACACATACATCTTCACATCTTCTCTTTACATCATCTACATACATCTTCTCCCCCTTTGACAACAATAAAAAAGGTGCCAAATACTCCTGATATCTTCTCTCCAGTATCTGACTAACCAAAGCACATCACTTCATAGACTGCCCCCCTAAGGAGTATCCTTATAACATCAATCTACACATAAAAATATTCAATGAATACACTAGGACTGATGCAACTACATATTCTTTTAATTAAGAGAAGATAGGGGAATGAACCCTAACCTACCTCTTAGATACTTAAAAGTATCCTTAGGAAATGGTTTAGTAAAAATATCAGTAGCTTGCTCCTTAGTTGGCACATACTCCAACCTTACTTCCTTTTCTTGTACCTATTCTCTAAGAAAATGATATTTGATATCTATATGCTTAGTCTTAGAGCACATCATCGGTCTCTTTGAAATACTAATAGCACTGGTATTATCATAATAGATAACCAATGTTTCGGTTACCTTATCCTGAATTCCTTCCAAAATATGCTAAATCCATACCATATGAGTACAATTAATTGCAGTAGCAACATACTCAGCTTCATCTATTGATTGAGATAAACAATTATGCTTCTTTCTTGTCTAGGATACAAGTATATCACCAATACTTTGATCAGGTTAGTGATTCAACTTATATACTTAGGAAATACCACTTTTGGTTCTAGGATTTTATTCAATTGTTTGTATATGTTCTTGTTCATTGACCTTTCTCTCCACTAGTTCTTCTATAGTGTCCTAATCCACCGATTGCACATAAACAAACCCATGATAGTCTTCGGGTTTCTTCTTTCTGGATTCATCATTTTTCTTAGAAAATTCATCTATTCTTAAACTGGCACTTTCTAATATCTTATTAGTTCTCTTGTTCAAGCACTTGTAGGCTTTTCTCTTAGAGGAGTATCCTAAGAATATCCCCTTATCACTTCTTGGATCAAACTATTGAGCGTTGTTTTTACACAAGTCAATTGCTTGGATTTTGAGATTCGATTTCCTCTCTTGAAAGAATAACAAATTTATTCCCAAGGTTCTCCATGGTTGTGGTACAGCCTACTTGGTAAACTCAATTGAAGATAAATGTGAATGTTTAAAAGGAGGCCTTTTTTGGTACTTTCAAGACATCAAAATGCAAAACAACTTTAGTACTTATTTTGGTTTTTCCAATTTATCAATGCATGTAGATTACTAATGATGCAAATCTATGCTAAAACTTATGATGATTACCTATTTATCCAGATTGTCAAATATAATCAAAACTTTTGGGTAACGAGAGTTTAAACAAATTTTCTGAAAATAAAATCCTAACGGACATAAACCATTGTCAAACCTCTCTTGCAAATTGACTAGTGGAAAGATTGGAACCCACTGAATATGAATCAGACCATATCAAAATTCTATACCCAATAGATGCAATCATTTGGAGAGAAATGTATCAAGATGCAATATTTTTAGAATCTATCAAAATCATGAAGCCACAATAATGTGCACACACATGAGATAGATTTATTATTGAACCAACAGAATTATCTTGCCCAGTCATTCATCACAACAAGATTGATGAACAACAACAAACTCTAATTTAATCAATTGCAGATCCAAAACACAATAAACCCACTTGGCTATTTAAATAAATGAATGAGAAAAAACACATTCATAAGATTAATATAGACAAAATAAACTAATCACATAGTGAATGAAGCACCAATTGTATATCTTTATTGCATCAAAGATCCGACCATATTAAATTGTTTTGATTACAATATATAGTGCTTTGATCTACAAACTCTGAACTCCAAAACTACTGCTTCAGAAACTCTAAAAATATTGAAAACAAAGCTAAATCTAAAGCTTTCTATAGAAAACAACTACTAAACTGATGCTAAATAGTTTACATTGATCCTTGATCCATTTACAATTAGTTTTCCCATGAATTTAGGGTCAAAATCACTTAGAAAGAAGAGAAGAAGGAATTGGACCTCCACCGTTTCTAACTACAATCTTTCTTTTGATCTCTGAGTTCTCCCTTGGAATATTCATTTGGAGTCCCCCATGCGGTGAAGACTGATAGAGGACCTCTAGCATTGCAAAAATGAACCCCAGTTGTTGATCAATCTAATCTGGAACTCTGATTTTATGCAAAAAATATCTCACGCTGGAATGGCCTAGAATTTAGACCCCGACCTTTGCTCCACATTTTGACAGAGGAAAAATTCACCAAGTATGAAAATCCACTTCTGGGTCCTCCAAAATTTTAGACTATAGGAGGCCAAACGGATGAAAAAATGGCATCTAGAAAATGGCTAAGTATGGAGAAATTTCCATTTCAAAATTTGGCTAATTCTATAGTGGGCAGCAGCTATGAGAGTATTTCTAGGTGAGCTTCCCACTGCCTCTGCACTATCTCTTGTACCTCCTCATAGTCTACTTCTTGTTCCTCCACTCCACCAAGGCATTGTTCTTGCTTCTCCCTGAAGGGGGTAAAATTTGAAGTGAATAACTTTATTTATTCTTCATGTTCTGCCATTCTCTACATGTCTTCTTTAAAGTAAAAGAGTTGATGAAGATCTTTTTTCATGCTAACCCCTGCCAGGATGCCCTTGAATTGTTGTATGATCTCTTTAGCTGGGCATAAAATCTAATGTTCTTCATCTTTGAACAACTCCAAGCTAATACCTGTGAAGAATTTTTCTATCTTCTCTACCCACATCATGACTCCCTCATGTCTTTGGTGTATGCAGTTTAAACACTTCTCATAGACCTTAACTATTTTGGCTATACTCTTGACCCATGTGCCAAAATTGTCTAGCTTTGCACCCTCATATACCTATACCAAAATTTGGAAGCATTTCTTCCTAATTATTTTAAGGTCCTATAGGGTGGCCTACCACTTGGTCAATTTGAATTCTAACCCCGTGTCACTTTCCATCATATCCACCAATTTGGTGGCTTCTACAAGGATAGCTCTGAACGGCCTAAAAATTGCCTTAATGATTCCTTCTCCAAATTGTTCAAAATCATTATTCCAATCAGTGCATGCTTGTAAGAAAGAATGAGTCATACCTTCCGGCAATTCCATTGCATCTTTCTTCTCAAGGACAGCCTGTAATGAGGCTTACAGGAAACTTGGGTCAATGGGACCCACCATCTTGTGAATGAATTTATTTACAGTCTCATTTTTCATAGTTAGTGACTTGATTTTTTCCTCATCCTTTTCTATAAAACCCAAAGCATGTTTGAGTCCTAGTGCTACTTGAGTTTTACTCCCTTCCCTTGTAGGCTCCCCCAAATCAACCTCTTCAAAAGTGTAGTCATCTGGTGTTACCTATGCCTAGGTGACACTGGTGGTGGGAACTACTACATGTGCCTTCTAGTGACCCTGTGTGTCCTAAGTGATATAAGCTATGGTCCTTGCTGGCACACTGGATTCCTCTTAATGGAATGTTTGGCCTAGGAAGGAAACATCTGACTCTTCTTCTCCTTCTTTTGTATATACCCTCTTCTTGGGATGAATTTCGTCAGTAAACCAAGTTGGTTTAGTAAAGGAAGTGATAGGCTCATAGGGTACAATATTCAATACTAGAGCGGGGCCTTGTTCATCTTGGGTTATCGTCTCCTCCTATATTTCCTCTTCTTTATCCTATTTCCCTTCTTCTTCTTATACTCCTTCCCTATCTTCTCTTTCTCCTTCCTTATCCTCTGCTTCTCCTTCCTTATCTTCTCCTTCTCCCTTCCCCTCATCATTGTATTTTTCCTTTTCTCCATCTTCATGCTCTGAGGAGTTGGCTTATATTTCATCCCTAAGACTATTTATTGAATCTAGTGTTGTTTGAAGAGGAGGCATTGTTCCCACATCCAGCAACACTTGGGGAGTCAGATTGGAGATGGATAGTGGAGATGAAGGTAGTGGAGTAGGAGCTTATAAAGGATTCAGAGGAGTGGGAGTAGTAGTGGGAAGAGATGGTGGCAAAGTGGGAGAAGAAGTTGGGAGAGAAGATGGTGGAGTGGGAGAAGGAGTTGGGAGAGATGGTGGGGGAGTGGGAGTTACATCCTTTTCTATTTACTTATCCTTTCTTAGTGACTTCTCTGGAGTTGTATGGGTAATCTAGTCATTAGAGGATGTGGATACACCTTGGGTCCTTGTCTCCTTGCTTGCACTTGTGTCCATTGCTGGGAGTGGTGCATCTGATGTGGGATTTGTGAACTGAGTCAAAGGTGGGGTAAGGATAACTTGTGGGTTCACTGGCACATGTCCCCCTATACTAGCTTCCATTGTTGGATGAAAGGAATCCTGACCTTGGTCTCCAAATACTTCAACATCCTCAAAGTTGGACATGATAAACTCATCTGAACCAAGGACATCCAGAAGATTTTCCCATTCTCCCTATGACTCTGTCCCTCCATGGGTAGGTGTATCTTCACTGGAATCCTTTTTCTTGAAGACAGTTTTCCTAGATCTTGTTCTTCTTAATAGACGTATATCATCCTATGCATTTTTTTCCTCTTCTGGCTCTTCCTACAGGGTTTCAAATTATGGAGAGTTGGATTCTCTCTTCCTCTTATATATTTTTTTCCTCTCTCATGTGGCAGTATTTATAATAGGAGATTGACCAGAGGTAGTAGGAAGTTCTCCTTGGGTGGCATGTGATTGATCCATGGGATTTTTTATACTCCCATTCATCTTATTCCTTGTTAGCTTATGTTTGGGATTGGAGCCATACACAACTGGAGCCTCATGACTATATATTGTTCCCAACTTGTAAGGTAGGGCCTTCATGAATAGAGGCATTGCATGCTTCTCTCCATGTTTCCTATCTCCTTTTGTGGGAGTGTTTAGTTGTGGCTTCATAGGAATAGGATCCATTGGGAATAGTTTCCTGATCCATGACTTGGTGGCCTTGATAATGTGTCTTTCCTTGAAATTAATGCTTTCATTTTCATCTTTATCTATCTCAGCATTTAGATTCAGCTGGGTGTATATCTTATCTTTGTTGTATAGAGGGTCTAACACATCTTCTGTATCTTTTTTCTAGACCTTGGGGGAATGTCAATTTCTAAGGACACCTCTACCAATGTCAAAGTCATCTTGTAATAGCTCCTTATCCAGACCTCATAATCATCAACGCAATTGATCTAGTGATCTTCTATGTGCGGCTCATGAACGTAGTGCTTACCCATAATGTGGTTGTAAGTTCCTATAGGGTCAAACCTAGTCCTAATATGTGAATATAACTGCAGTGGGCACTCATCCCATTCAAATTCTAGAGACTTGCATATCTTCATGTCGTGTAGGATATATGGGCCTATTGATATGGGGAAGTTCCAATAATTCTTCTTCTTGTGCTTGATGTTCTCATACACATCTACAAGTTGTCTGGCCATTTCTATGGTGATTACCCAATCAGAAGGGTATCTGGGTAGTTTCTTGGGACTGAGAGTGGATCCTTCTACTCTGATGTACATGAATGTCTTGAACTATAGGTAAAAATCCCCTATTGCCCTAACCTTGGCAGAAACCTCTTCGGATAGCCTTTTGGAATAATCACCCTCTATGGAATAGATGATTGCAAAGATGAATGCATCATACACTACCCTGTAATCTAGACCATTTTTTTCCATCTTTTCTTACCTTTTCCATTGCGGGTTGACTGTGAAAGGTCATTTATATAGTTGGTCAAAGGCCCCCTATTTAGCCCTAGGTACTGTGCCCTTGCTTCCATTAAGTATACCATGTATGAAGTCATATAGAATTTTGGGCTGTCTTATTGAGGTCAGTTGTTCATCCAATTTTCAAGATGAATGGACTGAGGTAGTGCATATAGTCAGCTCATCATAGTAATAGCTGGTCGGATGCCATCTTTGAGGTATCCTCTCCTCAAGTCTATCCTGTCAGGTTTGTTCTTGGGCAGGGATTGAATCAAGTATTCACGATTGGAAATTTCATAAACTTCCAAAGTGTGCTTTGTAAACCATTTCAGTCCCTTCTTGACGAAGAAGTCATAGAACTGATCAAACCCCTTCTAGAGATGCAAGACATATTCAATATTTCCTGGTCTAAGATCCAAGACCACATCTCCTTCCATATTTTTTACCACTCTCTCATCAGGTACGTAGTGGTGTGCTAGGGTCATGATCAGTTATGAGGATAGAATAGATACTGGGTGTGTTGCTACATTTACTAGACCAGATAAGATGAGGGTGTTACAATTAGATGACCTTCCAACAGGCTTGAAATGTATAATCAAGAAATCATTCCAATTGACATTTCTTATGTCTGTATTAGTGACCTCTTGATGGTGGTTTTCGATCTTAGATGACACATAGTACCCCTTAAAAAGGTACTTCATTGGTGATCTAATTATCTTTTCTAACATTCCTGTAAGATAAACATGTAAACATCAACATTTATTGAAAACAAACTACTAAATAAAAACACAAAGCAATCTAAAAACTTTAATGATCAGAAGTAGGGGCCAAAAAAATTAGTTAGAAATGAAACTTGGTGGACTTTTGGCCATTCAGACTTGCAGACACTAAAAACAAGGTTGGGGTACGAAAGGCCGAAAACTATGAAAGAGGTTGATATGATTTTCTTTCAAACATTCAGAGTGTGAAAGTGAGAAATAATTTTGGCGTGGGAAAGCCCGAAAGTCCTTAGGGTGCAAAAGGATGAAGGTGCGTTGAAGATGCCCTTTCGGATGTTCAAAGTGTGAAAGTGAAATAGAATTTTGGCACGTGAAAGCCCAAAAATCCTAGGGTGTGACCTTATTTTCAGTGTACTAGATGTCAGAGGCTTTGGGATCTGCAAAACACTATAATTTCAAATGTCATAAGTCCAAAGATCTTTATACTTGGTGATTTTCACGTTTTAGGATATGATTGATGGGTTTGTTTTTGGCCTTTCAGAGGACAAAAACCTGTGACACTCGAGAGGGGAGAAAACCCTAAAAAACTAAAAAAACCTAGAAATGAAATGAAGAAAAAGTGAAAAATGCCTCAAACCTAGAGCCAAAGATGTGGTGACCTAGAGGCAGGGAGCAGAAGAAGAAAATCTTGAAGACTGACGATCGAAAGGAAAAAAATGAAAAATGAGGCACGCGCAATAAGAACAAAAAAAAGGGACGAAGAGTAGAGGAGAGGAGACCAACCTTCTAGGGATGCAAAGATGGAGGGGAATGATATGACACCATAAAGCACGAAGAAAAAATGTAAGGAGGCGAAGCAGTGAGGAGACAAAAAGATTTGGATGCGAGGGTAGAATGAGGAAAAAGATGCATGGGTCTTCTTTTATAGCTTGTGGGTCACATCATCCCTTTTAGGATTTCGGCATTTGAAATCCCAAAAAATTGATGTTCACCCCCTTTTGGTGTTTTGGAGACCAAAATTCTAAAAGGTGGCAGCCCGGACTTCTGCACTTTCAGGCTTTCAAACTTTCAGAGGTCGGATTACCTCGTCAATCTGAAAGTGCAAAAGTGCGACAGTTCAGAAGAACTTGGCACTTTTGGGCTTTCGGGTTTTTAGAGTTTGGATGACCTCTTCATCTTGAAAGATCAAAAGTGTGAAAAGACTTTGCACTTTCTCAATAGGACCCTAGCAAAAAAGTTTAAGGAACTAGAATGAAGGAAGGGGGGAGCAGAAGAAAAAAAACCTAAAAAAAGAGGGGGGTCCTCATGGCTAGAGGGCCAAAATGGGGTGTGTGTTGTGGACCCACAATAAATATCCCTGACAGAAAGGAAGAATTACCAAGGCATTTATTTATCAGCAAACCCTTTTGGAAATTAAATTTGCAGAGAAACGGAAACCAAGAGCCACTTGTGTCGACCATCTTTCGTTGAATCCCAAGATTGAAGTCTTTTGCTTATTTTCTAGTGCGTGCATAAGTGTGTTTGTTTCTTCAAATTCGAAATTGGTGACCAGAGCATTTGTTAGTTGTTACCAACCTTTATTGCAGACACCAAGGCTTCCCAAAAAGAGATTTTCTAGTAGTTAGGAGTCCATAGCCCCGACAAAGTTTTCCCTGAATCCCAATCTAACCTTGATCTACTACTAGTCGGGCATCCATAGCCCCGGTAGAGGTTTCTAGAGTCACCCTCATCTATTCTATATGCTAGAGTTTAGAGGTATGCAAGGGAATCTTGTTTTAGAAATAATTTCTTGTCCTTTTTTTAGTGTTAGATTATGAATCAGATTGTATTGTTCTTCAAGATGTATTCAGGTACATATTCTTCTTTTGGGTAAACCAAGCAGTGATTAGGCTATGCTACCTAGGTTTTATGATTGTAATCGCCTTAGGGTTATCTTTTCTTAGCTGGTTCATTTGTTCCTTTATCTTCTCTTCCCTCTTCCCTATCCCTTTTGCATCCATTAGACTTGGGTTCTGGGATTTGTGGGTCCCTGAGTCAATGTTCTAAGGCTAGTCACAACTGACAAATGCTCCACACACCAATGCTCTTGAGTGTTGTTTCTTAGGGTACTTTGTGATTAGGATGACTAAGGGTCGGACATCTCTCTGATTTTCGATGGAAGATGTTTTCACTTCTAACTCTGGGAATGTTCTCTGCCTCAACCATTTCTTTGGAGAATCTGACCAAGAAATACCAATTCTCCAAATTTTAAGGACTACTTGGGATGGGGTAAAAACACACCGACCCAAGGCAAAAAAAAGAAAACAATGAGCCCTGAAACAAAGGAGGAAAGCGGAGATGTAGACAAAAAAGGGGCAAGCCAGACCGAAAGAAAAATAAATAAAGAAAAGAAGGACAAAAATGAACAAATAGAAAAACTAAAATACAAGGGATGAAAGGAAATCTCTCTTAGGATCCAAAATAATGTTGGAGGAATTGTCCATTGATTGGAAAGGGGGTCAAATCTTCGTATAAGGTACTGATCCTGAAGGTGTTTTTTCCCAAGATCTATATTATCTGGTAGGGGCCTGTCCATAATTTTTGAAACTTGGTGTGGCTAGCCGACTTTTCTTTTTCCTTGTCTCACATCAGGACAAGTTCAGAGATCCTAAAAGCTTTGATAGTGGCTCTCTTTCTGGACCATCATTTGATGAAGGCTTGGTGATTTAATGCGTGATCCAAAGCTAAAGTTCTTTTCTCCTCCAAGTTGAGGAGATTCATGAGTCAAACTTGCACTCAATCTTCACTCCCAACATACTGGTCCATAAATCTCAAGATTGGTATTTTCAAGTTCATAGGGAAAACTAGTTGTAGGCCATAGACCAATTGGTATGGGGATGTCCCCAGGGAATTTTTAATCCTTACCCAGCCAGTCCATAGAGCTTATTCAGCTGAGTATACCAATCTCTAGGATTTTCATCTAGGAGGTGTTTGATCACCGTCGTTAGGTTTTTGTTTGTGGATTCCACCATGTCATTTCTTTGTGGATAGTAATTAGAAGAGAATTTGAGAATTAATTGATTTTCAAAGGCCCATTGTGTGAGCATAGAAAAGGAAAAAGAGGGGAAATTGTCACATACTATATATAAGGGCATCCCAAACCTACTGATGATGTTCTCTTCTAAGAACTTGGTTACCACTTTAGTGGTGCAATTTTTTAGTGCATGGACTTCTGTCCAGTGTGTGCAGTAATTGGTGGTTGTTAGGATGAAATTATAACCTGTAGATGAAGGTGGGTTAATCATTCCAACAAAATCCTGGCCCCATTGGGAAAATAGATGTACCTCGTATACTAGTTGTAAAGGCATTGTTGGGTTCTTCTCTCAAGTTGCACTTGTCTAGCAGGTGTGGCATGATCATACATGTTCATTAGTGTAGAATTGGCCAATAGTATCTTTCTCTAAATATTTGGTGGGAAGTGGATTCAGCTGACCCATGGTTTGTCCCCTATTTGTCATGGAAATTATCTAGGACTTGTTTTCCTTCACACCTGTCTAAACATCTCAGGTATAAACCCTTGTAAATGTATTTTTATAGATGACCATTCTTCAGCATGTAAGAGCTGCTCTTGATTTTTAGGGCCCTTCTTTGTGAGTTGTTCATTCCTTCTAGATAGTGGTTCTGTAGTAAGTGGTAGAATATATCTTGGTACCATATGTATGTAATCACATCGTAATCAGTGTATGTTTGGAAAGTTACACCTTCATCTACCTCAGAGGTCAACTTTTTCAAGCCTTGGCCCCTTACCAGTTTCATTGGTTGAATCTCAAGGTTCAATTCTTGTAGAATCGCCATCCACTTTCCCTTCATTCTCCGAGCTCATTTTTTATTAACAAAGATTTTACAGTTGCATCAAGGACTATCCCAAAAAAATTTCTCCTTATGATATAGTGCTAGAAATTCTTTCCTTATTTGACCAAAGTGAAGGATTGTTTGCCCAGATTGTGGTACCTGACTTTGACATTCTTAAGGGGGCAGCTCATGAAGGTTATTGGTCTCTTGCTTTCACCATCCTTTTTCTATGCGAGGATGCCTACGTATGAGTGTTTAGATGTAAAAGAATACACCTTGAAGAGAATAGTATAATTTGGGTTGAGAAGGACGGGGCCCATAGTGATTACACTCTTTATTTCCTCAAAGGATTTATCCACTGGGACCATACACTCAATTTTAGCATCTTTCTTCAACATGTCGTTTAGGGGTTTTACTATCTCGATGAAACCGTTGATGAAATTCCTTACAAAGTTAATCTTTCTAAAGAATGATTTCAACTCCTTGCGGCTATGAGGTGGTGTCAACTTGAGAATAATTTGTACCCATTTGGGGTCTATTACTATCCCTACTTCTGAGATGATGTGTCCCAAAAACTTTCCTTCTATGACCCCAAACATGCATTTCTTGGGGTTGAGAGAAATTACGTACTTCCTATCTAATTGAAGGACTCTTATTAGGTCATTTACATGATCAATTAATTGTTTGGAAAAGATAGTGAGGTCATCCATATAGATGATGATGCACTTTCCAAATAGCCACTTGAAAGCTATGTCCATTGATCTCTAGAAAGTGTCCCCAGCATTAATTAGACTGAAGGGCATCCATCAATAGGTGAATGTCCCCCATTTTGTTGTGAAAGTCATTTTAAGCCTATCCTCTTCTTGTACCATTACCTAATTGTAACCCGAGTAACCATCCAAGAAGGAAATAATTTGGGACTCATTTACTACTTGCAGCACTTCATCAAGGGATAGAAGTGGGTAGTTATCCTTTTGGGAGGCCTTGTTTAGGTTCCAAAAATCTACACAATCTGATCTCACCATTCATCTTTTTCATTGGAACCAAGTTTGCAACCCACGTGGAATGTCAAATTGGGAAGATGTTTTTCACATCTAGCAACTTCTGGTTTTCCTTTTGTATTAGAGGCTCCATGGTGGGGTTCAAGGGTCTTTGATGTTGTCAGAAAGGTTTGGAGCCTTGTTTCAGTGGGATGTTGAGTACTATGATCGAGGTTTAGTATGTTTTCAATTCTTCATAGCTCCAAGTTATGACATCTAGATAATCAGAGAGGAGTTCAACCATTCTCTCCTTTTCTTCTTTGGTACCTACTTTCCCGATGTGGACCTCTCTTGGCTCGTCTTTTGTGCCAAGGTTGAATGTTTCATATTCTTTACCATCGGGTGGGACATCCAGTCATCTTCTTGTAGCGATCCCATTGCTATCAAAAATTCTTTCTAGTTCTACCATGCCTTTAGGTATGGAATTGGTCCTTAAGTTTATGATGCCCTTATTATTGGGTGCTTCTGAATATGCTTCTTTTTCAACTTCTTTCTTCTCTTTGTCTATGATCTATTTTTCAAACACACCTGCGCACATGATTAACTCAAGGATGTGTTGGTCATCTTGGAAGACCTGGAAGTTGGTAATATTGTCTAGGATGGCTGGAGCCGCAATGAGTTCCACTAAGAACATCTTGAGTTTTGAATTTTCTATTGGGTGTAATAAGCTAGCAATTATAGCTAGTGCATCGGTGACGACATTCTTTCTCCTCAGGATGAATTTGATATTGAATGCTTCAAAGTCTTTGATAAAGTCCCGTGCCCTATTTTAGTAAGCTGAGAGTCTCTTATCATTGTAAGAATATTTACTATGGATCTACTTGATGATCAGTTGTGAGTCGCCTTCCACTGTCATGGAATTTATCCCCTTTTCATGGGCCATGAGGAGTCCACAAACTAACGCCTTGTATTTTGCAACATTGTTAGTGTGCAAAAACTGTAAATGATAAGAAACATAGAAGGACTTACCTCTTGGATTTATCATCTCAATCCCTGCGTCGACTCCTTGTTTACATTTGGACCCATTGAAATAAAGTTTTCATATTTGGTATTGTTTTGTGGGGTTTGACTTGGACTAGAAATTTCCTGAAAACTTTGTCATTTTGGGCCTTCTCTCCTTTCTTCCCTCACCATCTGAGGAGGTCAATTCTTCTTTTCCTATCCCTTGAGTGCCCTCAGGTTTTAGAGATTTGACATCTTCATTTTCTTGTTTTGTTGGTAGCTTCCTGTAGGGTGGGCAAACACCATCATTTGAAGTACTCCAGTCACTAAACATATTGAGAGTAGGGTTCTTATTATCTAAATCTGATCCACCATCCTTACTTCTAGAAAGGGGGTTCTGATTGGTAGGGCTATCTACCTTTGGAGGTATGTCACATATGTCTTCCCTCTCAGTATTCTTGTCATCTATTCCCAGGTCTTTTAAAACTCTGATTGGTAAGGCAATCTGGGTTAGTAGGTATGATAACGCATCTTAGAAACTTGGATATGTGAATTCTAAGTGGCTCACTTGGTGTACTCGGTAGTATCCTAGTAATAGGAGGATGTTGGGATCTGTGTCCCATCCTAGGTGTTGCAGGCTCATCATCAAGTTGCTGATGAAACTTTTGAAGATGTCCTCATTATGAATGAACTCTAGCAGACCTTGTATGGGACCGTGATCTTTTTCTTCTGTCTCCTTGACCCAAAACATGAGGATGTCATCCATATGGTAAGTACCTAGGTTATTTTGTGTGAATAGGACCTCATTTTGGACATTATAATATGTAATCATCCTTTTCAATTTATGGTCGGCGTCGTTCTTGATTTGGATGTTCAATCCCTTCCATGGTAACCATAGTTGGGTGAAGTCAGTCGACAACCATACTCAAAAATTTTCTCCATTCTCGACTCAGCAACATCCCATAGGTCTCAGGAGTATCCACTATGTGCACATAGATGTATTCTTGGGTCTGCAACCAATTGGATGTGCACTTCTTTAAGCACACTGATTACTTTGATGGCCTCTATCTTATCTAGTTGGATTACCACTTGGTTTTTATTCTAGGGGACCATTCCTAGCTTCTGGAAGATAGACAAGGGCATGACATTACACAAAGCTCCTGAATCAATCAAGAAGTTGTGTAAGTTCTTTACGAACATTCACAGACAAAGTGAGAATGATGGTACTTCTATCTTGTCTTTAAACATTGCAGGGAAAGATTCTAAAGTGTTGATATTGGATTTTGGGGTCTTCATGTTGCTAGTTGTTATGCCTTGTCTGGAATGGTCCATGGATTTTAGGAGTGCTTCTCTTTGAGAAGGGCAACCTTGAAGTATTTCAAACATAGAGATGTTTGCCTTCATTTTCTTCAATTCTTTGATCACACTGTAATTATCAGCTGGCCAAGATGGACTTCTGTAACTTGCAAACATGTTTGGTGGAGATGATGTAGAAGCATTTAGACCCTTAGGAAGCGTAGGGTTTTTTCTAGCTTGGGGGTCTAGAGGAGTTGGTTATTTTCCAAGAGGTATACCATCTGTTAGAGGTTCCTCTCGGCTCCTTAAGTTGTATGGGCTTCTATGATCATTTTGAAAAGTGTGAACTTCAGAATATTTAGGTTCTTTCTCCCTCTAGAATAAGAACACAATTTCTTCATCCTCCTTGTAGATGTCGTAACTTTCTCTGCTTCTAGGTTCATAGGAATCAAACACCATTGCATTGAACTAAATAGGGGGTTCCTCCAAAATTCATGGATGATGGTGGTTTGGATTTCCTTAACACCTGTCATTATCTTGGTGTTGGTTTGGAGCCTTGGAAAAATTCAAATTAGAGACATCATAAGCATTAGCATTATCAGTGGGAATGTTGTCATTGTTGGGTTGGGTATTCCAAGACCTATTGGGTCTCTGCTTCCCAAATTGTTTATCCTATGAATTGTTGTTTTTATTATAGGTATTAAAGCTCTAATTTTGATTCTAATTATTGGAATTCAGAGTCACATGTGTCCTTTGATACCCACAATGGTTTTGGGATGGGTTTAGCTTCATCTAGGTGATCTCGTTGGTTAATTGAGACAAAGTTTTCTTGATAACATCTAATTCAGATGCCAAGTGATTGTCAGGCTCCAGGGGAGGCACAGTTATTTGTTCAAAGAAAATTGTTTTGTGAGCTTCATAATTGGGATAGGTGATGGCTGGTGGAGGGGAACAAGTGGTTCTATTAGGATAGGGTTCAGTAAGGGTGTATAGGTGGTTAAAGCCTGATTTATTGCAGAGAATTGATGCAGAGAAACAAGATTTCCCAAAGTGGGTAGGATGCCAAAGTTTCCTCCTCCTTGGGGATCCATTTGTTGGGTGAATTTTATAGCTTCATTATACACCTTTTCCATAGTATCTATGTTCGTAGGAGGGAGTATTCTTAAAAAATGGAAGTGAGCAGATCCAAAGCTTTCAAATAAACTTGTATGATTGTTGCTTCTGGTATGACATAAGGTGCTTCCAATTTATGATGCATCTTGTGGAAGCGATGGTTGAACATAGCCATTAGCTCAGTAGAATCTTTCCTTGTTGTTATGAACTGGTGATGCATTGTGGCAGGATCCACATACAACATTATATCATCTTAAAATTGAATCACTTCCATGTTTAGAATGTTTAGCCCTCCTTAGGGGGTTTTTTTTACCATCATGATATTGTCCCCTCATTTTTGCATCCTCTCCTACTTCTATATCTGTTTAGGAACCTGATTGGGCCTCTCCAGGAACCATCCATTTCATCTGGCATATTTTCTAGGGTTTTTGACTCCCTGGGTCAAGGTCTACCTCAACCTTGACCTAGGTCAAGGATGACCTCGACTTTGACCTAGGTTCCCCTTTCAAGTTTGAAAGTTTGTTGACTGTCGGAGGTCATTAAAATTTCATTTCTCGCTTATGGATCAGTTGTTTCGGGTTTGGAAGCAACGATTCTTAAATTATATTTAATATAGGTCCTCTTCTAGGGATATAGGTCTAATTGGAATTTAATTCTCCTATGTAGGCCACTCTAGAAGATTGTGCCCTAGATTCATATATAAGGAAGTTTTCTCCTCTCATTTTCTCTAAGGGTGATCACAAGTGAACAACTATCAACCAAGCAATAAATTTAGATGTCCTCAAGCTTTCAAAGTTCAATCAAGGTGTTTCAAGTCTTCCTCTCAAGCATTCAAGTTCTCCATTAAAGATCAAGGATTCAATATTTCAAGCCTTTGAAGGGATTTGGTTCAAGCATTCAAGATTCTTCATTCAAGCCCTAGATCTATCCATCATGGTGGTGTGATCTTCCTTCAAGATCCTTTGTGCATCCTCAAGACTCAATCATTCTCTCCTTAAGGTGGATTTCAAGCATACAATCATGGAGGTTTATGGTTTCTAATATTGAGCCCAAACTTTCATATTTACATACTTGTTTACATTCGAAATACAATTGCATATCTATTGAATACCATAGCTTCATTATTAGATTTACTTCTACTAATTTCTAGCATTCTTTATTTCAATTATTGATTTCAAGGTTAATTCCTAAATCAGGGTTTGACTAAGGAAAACCTCTCCCCCCAACAAACAAATCCATTTTTATTGTAGGTACAAGTTCAGAATAGCAGATCAGAGTGCGGATTCAGATACCCTTTTCAACAAACTTTCAGGATCCAAAAATAGATTTCCTGTCAGAGAATTTTAAGGTCAATTCTTCCCTAGGTCAGAATTGTAAATTCAGGGGCAATGGTGACATTGACTTGAGGGTCAAAATCGGAACTATGTCAGAATGGAAAAATATTTTTGGGTTTTTTTTTCATTTCTGCGTTTCAATTCCAAATCCGGTCTCAGATTTTCTAGAAACTGAGTGCAGACCCTCGAAAAAAGCATTCTTCAGATCTGTAACATTTCAAGGTTAGTACTTTTCTCCTATTTATTTCAATTAAAGTTCTTAATCTTTCTAAACCCATCACACATTCTTTCCTATAAAACGGAAAATAAGATCTTCCTCTTTTCTCTCATTTCCAAATAATGGATTCATTTATGCATTGATCCTTCCTTTAGGGTTAATCAATTTGGATCCTTCCTTTGTGTATATAAGGATAAAAGGGGAACATCTCTTATTTACCCCTACATTTTAAATTTTACATTTTAAATGTTACATTTTGGTGAACCCGCGATAGATAACTCTTTCTTTTTGGTGTTAGATGCTTTGCCTCATTTCCTTATAGACTAGATCTTGCATGCACACTAAATTATTTTTATTTTATGCTCTTGCATTTTAAAACAATAAAAAAAAATCTACATACTCATAAAAATATAATAACATTTCTTGCATTTCATTCACTATGAAGATCTTTAAGATGCTTTGGGGTATGGCTATTTTTCTCATTATGCTTCTTTTAGCATCTCTTTATAGTACTTATGATGTTTATGAAAGTACCATCCATTTCATCATGTTTGTTAATCTTCATGTTTCACTTTCTTATGCTATTATGAGATTAACTAATACAAATTTTACCACTTTCAAAACTTTCATCAAGAATTTGTGTAGTGGACTTATTGCTCTTTTGGATTATGTGAAGAATTGGGTAGATGATACCCCATTTACTAATCTTCCTAATCCTAATCCTATCATTCCTAATCTAGTTACTAATCCTTCTAGTCCTCATCCTATCAATCCTAATCCAATTCCAAATATTCCTATTTCTATTTCTTCATCTTCTATCCCTAGTTCTTCCCACACTTATGATGGGGCTCAAGCTAGGGTTCATGATGCAGATGTTCAAGAATTCTTTCATTTACCTTCCCCTTCTTATCCAATTCATGATGATATTAAAGAGAAAAACAAAGAAAACTCTTCTAAACCTATCATTCCACCATACACAACATTTTCTCATGAACACCATAATCAATCACCTCTCATAGAAGCTTTACCAGATATGTACACTACCTGATATACTATGGTGGATAAACAAGGCTATACGGGTTTAGGGCTTGGTGTCAATGAACAAGGCATTAAAAACCTAATTCATTCATCCCATAAACAAGATATGCATGGTATAGGTTTCCCTCATTCTCAATTCAAGGTGGTTGATCTTAACTATCGCCCTCCTCTTCATATTCTTCTTCCAACACCTTCCTTAGATCACCCTGATACTAATCAAGATGTGGCTAAGAAAGTGTATGTCTAGTTAATGAATTCTAAGAAAGAAATCTTCAAACCTATGATGAAAAATGCTCTCTCTAAATATAAATGTCCTTTTCATTATAGTAATACACATTTACTTGCTGATTGTGTGCATTTCAAACTATATGTTAGAGAAAGAGCTACTTTAGGAATTATATCTCATTCCTGTGCGGTATTACAATTTCTTCATAATTTTGATATAGGGCATTCCCCTTGTTATTCTATAAATTAGATAATATTTTTTCCCCTCTTGTCTCTTAATTGGGGGGCAAGAGGTATTTCCTTCCAACCTTCTAGGATCCATTATTCTCTTAGCATGTATTTTGTTTTGAGTTTAATCGGTTATTCTTTCTAAATTCTATTATGGTACATATTTCCTTCGCTCATAATCATTCATGATATCTTTTCTAGGACATTTGTTTTGTAAAGATATCTCTTTGCTATAACATATTTTGATATAATTTGGTATATCCCCTGCTTTCATCCCTGGGGGGCAAGGTATTTTCCTTCTTCGTCTATGTAAGGATATACTTTCCTTAGCTTAGTGGAATTTGTTTATTCTACAACATTATTTCCTTATAAAGATTTATGTTTTGGGCTATGGATACCCTCTTATATGAGAGGTGATTGTCCCAGGTTATCACCTCTTCTTTATTTTACAAATTATGTTCTTTATAAACTCTTTCCCTTGCTTTGGGTTAGAGTTTGATTCCTTCATTCCGAGATTCCTCTTCCTCTTGATTGTAGGGGGCTTGATGATTGAATCTTTGGTCCCTCTTTTCTTTAGAAGATGAAATTTTATCCTAAGCACTCCTCTATGGTGGGGGTCTTGATGATAATATCTCTTCCTCTTTGAGGATCCTTTTTCCATAT
>MU226272.1:4959358-4979924 GCA_018584345.1 Thuja plicata | reverse complement strand
GATATCTCCTTACCTTGTGAAGTAGGTATCCTCTTTCTCTTCCTTATCCTGCCTAGTGGGTAGTCATGATAAGGAGGGGGGCATATATAGGGTCTCCCTTATACTATAGTTTACATTTTACAACATGTTAAATCCTTGGAAGGTAACACACATAAGTTTCTAAATTCCTAAGAGACACACTTTTATATTTATTTGTATTTTTTGCTAAATCCTCAGAAGGCAACACACATAATTTGTTAAATCTTGAAGAGATATGCATTTTACAATATGCTAAATCCTTGGAAGGTAACACACATAAGTTGCTAAATCTTGAAAAGAAACGCATTTTATATTCCATAGTGATATAAGAATGTGGATCTATGGATATTTCAAAAGTCGTTAGAAGATGAATTACCATTACAAAGCACAGTTTATGGGGGAACCTATTGGGCTCTCCCTCCTTGGTGATTCATGGTAAGGTGGGCATCTTAATAGGTGAGGTAATCACTTTCTCTTTCCTCTCTTTTGCTTTCATGCTAGTAGGATTAGATCATGAAACTATGTTATCTATAGTCTTGCTCTTGCCTTGCTTATGTAGTCATGTATGTTTTATATGATTAATTCCTCTTTAATTTCATATCTTTGTGCATGTATGTTGAGTTATAATCCTTGGTCTGGGGGCTCACTTCCTTGACTAATTGATGTTCTACTTCATTGCGATCCACCAGAGTCTTTCTTCTAACTTTACCATGAGTATATTAGATTTCCATACTCCCGCTAAAGTGGGGGCTTAATGTATCATCTTAAAATGGATGAAATTCCATGTTAAGAATTTTTATCCCTCCTTAGGGGGTTTTTTTCACCATCATCATATTTTTCCCTCATTTCTGCATCCTCTCCTAGTTTTGTGTCTATTTAGGACCCTGATTGGGCCTCTCCGGACACCATCCATCTCATCAAGCCCATTTTGCAGGGGTTCTGACTCTCTAGGTCAAGGTAAACCTTGACCTTGACCTAGGTCAAGGATGACATCAAACTTGACCTGGGTCCCCCTTTCAAGTTTGAAAGTTTGTCGGGTGCCGGAGGTCATTAAAAGTTCATTTCCCACTTTCGAGTTGACTGTTTCGGGTTCCGAAGTGATGATTCTTAAATATATTTAATATAGGTCCTCTTCTAGGGATATAGGTCTAATTGGAATTTAATTCTCCTATGTAGGCCTCTCTAGAAGATTGTGCCCTAGATTCATATACAAGGAATTTTTCTCCTCTCATTTTCTCTCAGGATGATCACAAGCGAACAACTATCAACCAAGCAAGAAATTTACATGTCCTCAAGCTTTCAAAGTTCAATCAAGGTGTTTCAAGTCTTCCTCTCAAGCATTCAATTTCTCCATTGAAGATCAAGGATTCAAGATTTCAATCCTTTGAAGGGATTTGGTTCAAGCATTCAAGATTCATCATTCAAGCCCTATATCTATCCATCATGGTGGTGTGATCTTCCTTCAAGATCCTTTGTGCATCCTAAAGACTCATTCATTCTCTCCTTAAGGTGGATTCCAAGCATACAATCATGGAGGTTTATGGTTTCTAATATTAAGCCCAAGCTTTCATATTTACATAGTATTTTACATTCGAAATACAATTGCATATCTATTGAATACCATAGCTTCATTATTATATTTACTTCTACTACTTGATTGCTTTCTTTATTTCAATTATTGATTTCAAGGTTAATTCCTAAATCAGGGTTTGACTAAGGAAAAATTGTCCCCCACAAAAAAAAAAATCCATTTTTCTTATAGGTACAAATTCAAAAAAGTGGATCGGAGTACAGGTTCATAAAAACCTTTTCAACAAACTTTCAGGGATCTGGAAACAGATTTCCTATCGGAGAATTCTGAGGTCAATTTTTCCCTAGGTCGGAATTGGAAATTCTGGGTCAATGGTGACATTGACTTGAGGGTCAAAATTGGAACTGTGTCAGAATAAAAAAAGATTTTTTTGGTTTTGTTTGTTTCTGTGTTTCTATTCCAGATCTGGTCCCAAGTTTTCTAGAAACTGAGTGCAGACCCCCAAAAACAACATTCTTCAGATCTGTAACATTTTAAGGTTAGTACTTTTCTCCTATTTATTTCAATTAAAGTTATTAAACTTTATAAACCTATCACACATTCTTTCCTATAAAACAAAAAATAAGATCTTCCTCGTTGCTCTCATTTCCAAAAGTTGAATTCATTTATGCATTGATCTTTCCTTTGGGGTTAATAAATTTGGATTATTCTTTTGTGTATCTAAGGATAAAAGAACATCTTATTTATCCCTACATTTTAAATGTTACAAACATAGACTAATTTAGGAATTTTGTTTCAAACTCAGCCCATATAGAGATGGCACCATTTGGCAATTTTAGGTACTAGTTTATGCGAATTCACCATATGTGTATGGAAAAAAACAACATACGACATCTTGGTGTTTAATTTCCTTGCGATTTCAAATTTCTTTGAAGGCACAAACATGTTCTTATGTTGTCCTTAATTCTCCATATACAAAATGTGTGCAAAAATTCTTTGGGTTTTTGGGAAATTTATGGAGTTGACCCACCAAATTCAATGAAGAACTTTGCATGTTAGCAAAAAAAGCCATGGGGCGAAGTTGCTGTGAATTCTGATTTTATAAGTTCTAATTTTTAGGGACTTGCATCATGATGGATGGGAAAATAATGTGTGATTGTTGTTCAAAGGGTTCTAAGGGTTCAGTAGGATGATGAGTGGATTTGGATTTCCCTTTGTCACTGCGAGATCTATGATGGTGGGTAAGTTCAAGCAACTCACCCCTCTTTGGAGATGGTCTAAGCACTTGCTCGAACTGTCTGGGTGAGAAGAATCTGATGTTAGCCATATTTTTAGTCTTTGGGCCCTCCTTCTAGTGCCACTTCTATTCAACATTTTTTTTACACAAGTCAATTGCTAGGATTTGAAGATTCAATTTCCTCTCTTGAAACAATAATGAAGTTATTCCAAAGGCTCTCCATTGTCGTGGTACAACCTACTTGGTAAACTCGCTTGAAGATAAATGTGAATGTTCACAAGGAGGCCTTTGCTGGTGCATGAAGGCATTATATTTTTCCATTAGTATACTTAAAGAAAAACATGATCTACACCATCGGTTTACTCTACGCCGACAGATAGGGCACAACACTACCCAATGCCAAGGTTACCTGAAAAACACTATTCAATGATATCCAATGACAAAAAGGTAAAGGAAAACTAACAAGTTATAACAGTGCAACCCAACAAAATAGAAAAGAGAGGAACCTGACAGACAAAGGGAACCCGATGAACAGTTCAACAAAGGAACATCGACAAACTTCAAGTTCAACCCGACGACCATGAACCAACAGTCAGTTACATCTCGCAAAAAGTGGATCTAACGTTCCACGTCAAATAAATTACTGAAGTTGCAGTTATAGCTTCTTGATTTAATTTTAAATCCATTATGTGCGGAGGAATCAATGTAATTATTATTGTATTAATTAGTTTTACAGATTTAAAACATGCAAACTAAAGATCAAGGTCAAGTTGTAAACCTTGGATCTAAGAGTTAACATTGTAATGCGTGATTTCAAGATAGGTCAAATACTTGTATAAATAGGTGCTCAATATATTGAGAATAGAAGTTGCTCAATGAAGATAGTAGCCACAGAGAGCATCTAGAGACTAGAAAAGAGAATTCATGCAGAAGGACAAAAATAGAATCAAACCAGTTTCAAGAACAGAATAGAGGCTACCGATGAGCAGAGAAAAGGTATTCATCAATCACTTAAGGTGATATTGTTATTATGAGAGATTTAATGGATCTATAATCAGCAATTTTAGATTGTATACAGCCAGGTTAACATTTTTACTCATTCTAACAAGTGTAGTACACTAATGAAATCCTTTCAAGAAAGGTGGGCTTAACCCTCCTATTGTAAATCTCATAACTAAGTGCACACTTAAATCAGTGTTGCTAAAGATCTTAACAGAGTAGATCTTAACAGGTCTCCACCTTAATACTTCTAACAAGATTTTTCTGTGAGACCATATCTTGTGTTATGTGTTTATCATTTTCATGAATGTTTCTATGAATGTTGCAAACTATTAAAGATTATGAATGAACAATACATGCATAAGAAAGAACAACAGCAATAGTCGGTAATGCACTAATGAATGATGACTAATAATGAATTTTGAAAGGTGTTAAAAGTTTTAGAGGTACTGATTCACCCCTCCCCTCTCAGTACTAGTTCCCATTAATTCCAATAATTGGTATCAGAGCTAAGTCTCTTTCTGGAAAGCTTAAAGGCTTAAGAAAAAAGATCATACAATGGAGAAGTACAAACTTGATAAGAATATTGAGAACAAAAAGCTTGAGATACAGATGTTCTATGAACATTATAAAGAAGAAAGAATCAAGATGAGAGAGTTGCTGAATGAAAGGAAAAGTATCGCTACCCAGAACAATGAAAAAGATTATCAAGAAGAAGAGATTCTAGATTTCTTTGAATCTTTAGGATCAAATACAAGTAATACATCAGATGCATCAAAAGAGAACATCACAAATCTAAAGGAGATCAATCAATATCTGACAGAGAAAATAAAGATGTTGCAAATCGGTCAAGAGAGCCTGATGGTAAGAATGATTGATGTGATGAGTTCTGCTAGACAAGCTGAAATAGAAAGAACACTTGCTATTGAAGATAGAAGGAAGATTATAGAGAAAATACAAGAAAAGGAATTATAAATACAAAGACATGCTGAGCATCACCATGATCTCAAAAATTAGATTATTCTTATGATTCAAGAAGCAAACAGAATCAATGTGGAACTCATTGAAAGAATACCAATTATCGGTGAACTAAGAGAAGAGAATGAAAAGCTAAAACGTGAGGTTAGAATTCAGCAACAGCATAATGAGATTATCATAAATGCTAAAGAGAGAAATAAAAGAATGGATGAATTTATTGAAGGACAACAAAGAGTCAACATCTACAATGGTATAGGCTTTATCAAAAATGGAGAATCATCCAATCAAGAAAACTCAAAGAATGTCTATGAAAATCCAAGACCAAGAAAGATGACATGCAAGAACTATAGAAAGCAAGGGCACACATCAAATGTATGTCGAGGTAAAATGAAAGGTATTCCTAAATCTAAATCTACATTCATAGGATTCTGTTATAAATGTAACAAGAAAGGACATAAGGCTTATGAATGCAAGACTAAGATAGAACAACCAAAGAAGGAAACCTACATGGACAAATACTGTCCTACATGTAAGATGAATGGGCACACATCTGAAGAATTCTGGAAAAAGAAAAGGCAAGCATGGAAGCCTAAAGGTCAAAAAATTCCTTATCAACCAAAGAGAATAGGTAATCAATATATATGGGATTACAATACATGGACAAACTGTACAGCATGTGGTAGATATGGTCACATTGCTACAAAATGCATGAGAGCATGGACCAAAAGGTCTAGAGGCTAGTCAAACCCTAGAATGGCATGCTTACACTATCATAAAATTGGTCACCTCAAGAAAGATTGCAAAGACTGATTGATAAAGACAAGCACATATCCCAATGGAAACACCATTAAAGATATATGGAGGGAAAGAGATAAAATGTGGATAAAAGCTTCAAGCAATGATGAAGCTGGGCCAAGAAATGAAAATGATGACACCCCATCCAATGGATCTAGTGACATCATCACCCCCACTTAAGATGAACAAGTAGTATGGAACTGCACTATACCAAGTCATATTTTTCATCAGTTCCATTAAACAATTGATAGATATTCAAAATTTGCATGAATAAAGATGCATATTATGTTACTTGTTCCAATTCTAAGAAAGAAACCCTGTCGGTATACACATACCAAAAAGCATCGGTGAAAAAACTAGATAAGTTGTTCTACACTTACCGAAAATTTTCAGTCAACACATAAAGTGGCTAAGTTGCCAATATAACCCGACACCCATTAGAAAGAAAGGAAAGTTACAAGTTGCCACTATAAAATACTGATATCCATTGGTACAAGCAACATTGTTAACAACTGTCCTGAGCAACTCAACTTCACCAACGATGTTTTGTAAAGTCTTCCCGACGAAATCTGTCTTCATGTCCCGACAATTTGTTGAGCATTTATTACAAATATTTAGGTCAAAAAATTCTATAAATAGTCGATGGGACAACTTCATTTTGCACCAGCAATTTGAAGAGAAAGTAGAGCAAAAAATACAGTGATTAAAGATCAGAAAGCAAAGTGTCCTCATATAAATCTAACCACACAGAAAATTGATCTTTCACCACTATTGTGGATTGAAGTAAGTATCAAAGGCACCAAAAGATCATTGTCATTATTTTTTGAGAAAGCCCTAAATTTCCAGTATACCCTAAAACTTGAAAAATGATGGCAACCACCTCAAGAACTGCTAAAATCAAGAATGATAAGAGGAATGTGGTTAAGATGATCAAGAATAGTACATGTGTAGAGCCCAACTATAAGATCTACCCATAAATTACATCGAAACCCGATGAAACCGACGCATTTTCAAAAATCTCACCTAGGGTTTTGCTCATAGAAGACGTTAGGTCTTATATTCACTACATGATCACAGAGATAGGTGATTTTGAAATAGATGAAGATTAAAAGAAGCTTTGTGATGCTGAAGGGAAACTAAAGGAAGAGCACAAACACTTGGAATTCAAAGGGTTAACTAATGCCCTACATTTCCTGAGGGAATTCAAAACAGACTAGATAAGGTTAGTCTTGAGCAGAATTCATGACAAGAAGCTATGGCTAGACCAACCCAAGAAAATAACCAAGGATGTCCTCCATGCTGTCACTCGTTATTTGATGACCGACAATCCTAGGGCACACAAGCATCCATCCATGAAAGAATTTGAAAAAATACCAATGCAGAAGGGGACAACAGAGGTATGAAAGTGAACACAATCACTGACGAAGAACTAAAATTTGGTGCATGTGTAATTGGGTATAATATTTTTTAAGCAAGCAAATTGAACAATATATCTGCAACATCAATAAGCATAGCTTACAAGATAGTGACCAAAGAAATTTAGATGGATCTGTGTGAGATCCTATTAAAACAAGTTGATGAGAACATGCACACAATTAGGTCTACAAAGACCAACACATGTAAGTTTGGCTCACTTATCTTTTGTATCTTTTTCTATTTTCAAGAATAATTTCCTTCAGTAGGAAAAGTAAAATGGGACACTACCAAACTAGTATCCCAATAGATTAGTGAACTGATTAAGTCACTAGGGGACAATTTTGAATCTGTTATGTCTTCTTACTTCCTTGAGTTCAAGGAAAAGATGATGGAGAGGACTAGGATTCCTGAACAACTTATGGAAAAACATAAAGATGAAATATGTTTCATGGTGGACACATATTTCACCCATAACAAATCATTTGTACCAAGGACAGCTTGGTTAGCACCAGTGGATTATGAGATCAATATTGATCAAGCTACAAGTGCAATTGATGTACTAATAAATGAGCTTGTTGACAACAAGCAACATAGGTTTGGAACCTATGAAGAGGCCAGATCTAAGATAAAGAGAGGCCTGGAGATAAAGAAAACTGTCAACAAAAAGGATAAGATGGTTAAGAATCTCAAAAAGATTCTATCAGTTACAGAAGAAGAATGGGAACAACCAGAGGAAACCAATGAATAGGGCACCATCAGTGAGGAACAAGAAGAACATAAATCAGATTCTAAGGAGACTGAATCTTATACACCTCCACCTCCACCTCCTACAAAGAAGTAGAGGATAAGGAGTCAAACTTGTAAAACCGATATAAAACCTCTTAAGAAAGGTCAAGTAAGGACCTACATAAGGAAGCAACTAGCTAAGAGAACAAGGAAACCAACTGTGAAAATGACACCTCCAAAGAAGAGGAAAAGGTTGGTGAGGAAAAAGGCTGACATAGAGGACACTAAAGATGATGAGCCTTATGTGACAAAGAAGAACTACAAGAATCAAACAATTGACGAATATGTTGAGTCTATTGCTACATCCAGAACCATGTCTGATAAGAAAATTAGACAATGGGATACAATAAACCCCGAGGACCAGAATAAGATACAAGAGGCAGTTATAAAGTCAATGATCAAGTACAAATATGCACCTGCAAAATTTTTCAATAAACTACCTAAAGAGATAGGTAACAGGGTATACCAAAAATGGTCATATGCTCTGCAGACTGAGAGAGAAGCAAGGGAGAGGGTACTAGTAACACTAATGCCTCCCGAATCTAAGGTTGAAGAAATCAAAGAAATACTCAAGAAGCACTCAAGTAAATTTGTAGCCAAGATAAGGGCATACAGAGTATTAGAGAATGAATTCATAGAGCTGGAAAAAATGACTGAAACTAAATGGAGACAACTCTTGGATCTACTAGCAGAGTCAAAAAGTGGTGAGAATCAATCACTTCTCACCAACACACCTCACAGAGAGGAGGAGACAGACAGTGCAAGTCCTCAGTACATTGCTCTGGACAATACTGAAAGTAACAATGAGGCCATAAACTTAAACACAGTCATGGATGATCTTGACATCCAAGATATCACCAACTATGACTCTGATAAAGATCCAAAGAATAAAGATGAATTCATTACACTTAAGGATTAGGAAGAAAAAAAAGAATTGAAGACATCAAATGATAAAGATATGAATGTTGATAATGAACAAGTGTAGGACACTTTAGTCATGGACTCCAAAGAACCATACCCTATAGGCCAAGTGCAAAAAGATGAGGATGTCAATGCTCAAAAAGATCAAACCAACAAGAAGGACACTAGTCTTGATATAGCCCAAGCTACAACTCAAAGCAATATGCCTGTATTAATGAAGGAAATCAATATTTTAGAGGGAAATGATGGATCTATAGCAGAAGACACAAGCACACCCAAGGAAAAGGGTGATGCTGAAGCAAAAGATACCACAGATAATTCAAAGGAAACAACTGTAGAGAAGGCTACAATCGACAATCAGAAAGATACATCTACTGATCAAAATAAAGAGGAAACACAAAAGGACGAAGGAGACACATAGAAAGAGAAAGTTGAAGAAGTAAAGCAAGATGATAAGGAGAAGAAATTAGAAGAAAAATCAGCAGAGACACCCAAGGTTAAAGGAGAGACATCTTCACAAAACTGACAGGTTCCACCCGAGCAGAAAACACAAGAAGCATCTTCCACAAGGCCTTCACAAACCACTTTAGAGAAAACAAATGAACTAGATATGGTAGTTCACACCTCTGCATCCCCACAAATCTCAAAGAACAAGAAGGGAAAACATAAGAATCCAGTAACTCTGGATGAATTCATTGAGATTCTAGTTTGTGATCCAAGGACATTGGATCCAACTGCATTAACAAAATATGCCAAACTCTGTGTGAGAAAATCCATTCAAGACAAACTAAAGAGAGAAGAAAAAGAGGCTAAGGTACTAGAAGTAGCAAGAGGTATACTTCAACAGATTGTACCAAATGTAGATATTGATAAAAAATCTCCAATGCTTGATCAATTGGTAATACTCACAGATGCAATAACCTCTCACAATATTGATGCTAAGAGTTATGGAAGAGAGACTTGAACAAAAGTATGAGTTCAAGCTAGCTGAGAAGATAAGCCAGGAAGTGGCATTGAAAAAGGTTAAGCTATCTGAATTGGTAAACACACTTGAACCAATTATCTTAGAAGCTATTTTCATAATACATAAATTGTGCACTCTAGATCAACTCACTCAAGAGTATACTGACCAGATGGCACAAATTGATGCTGATCTTAAGTCAAGCACACAAAGTCTCACAAACAATGAAGAAGAAATTAAATTGCACACTGAGAAAATCAAACAAGCTAAAAAATAGAGACATGACATTCAGATTGCAGAGATGAAATACAAAGCTGAGGTAAATGAGCTCCAAGCTCATCTCTTACTAACACTTACACTCCTGAAATGTCTGTCCTAGATAACATTTATGATATGCATGCGAGGATAGAGCTACAACACATGGCACTAGAACTTTTGAACGAAAAATGGGAGAAAATGCAAAAAGATATCAAGACAACCCATTCCAATATACTTGACACATTGTAAGTTGCACATTTTTGTCACAATTTTGACATATTATAAGTTGTATATTTTTTTCATAAGTATCAAAGAAAGGGGGAAATTGATATGTTCTCACCTCAGTTAAAAGGAGTAAATAACATGTATAGTAAAAGAAAGAGGAAATAATATGTTCATACAAAGAAAAGAACAGAGAATGTATAGTACACATGTACATATACTTATACTATACCAATGCATACAGTTAGGGGGAGTCATATGATGACAAGGATATAAACAAGGTGTACATACTAAACACTTTAGTTTTATGCACATATCAGTTTTTGATACTAATGTCAAAGGGGGAGATTGAAGGCATTATATTTTACCATTAGTATACTTAAAGAAAAACATGATATGCACCATCGGTTTACTCTACACCGATAGACAGGTTACAACACTACCCGATGCCAAGGTTACCCGACAAACACTATTCAATGTTATCCAATGAAAAAAAGGTAAAGGAAACCCGATGAGTAACAACAGTGCAACCCGACGGAACAACAAAGAGAGGAACCTGACAAACAAAGGGAACAGATGAACAGTTCAACAAAGGAATGCCGACAGACTTCAAGTTCAACCCGACGACTAAGAACCGACAGTCAGTTACATCCCACAAAAAGTGGATCTGACTTTCCATGTCAGATAAATCACTAAAGTTGCAGTAATAGCTTCTTGATTTACTTTTAAATCCATTATGTGTAGAGGAAGCAATGTAATTATTATTGTCTTAATTAGTTTTATTGATTTAAAACATGCAAACTAATGATCAAGGTCAAGTTGTAAACCTTGGATCTAAGAGTTGACATTGTAATGTGTGATTTCAAGATAGGTCAAATACTTGTCTAAATAGGTGCTCAATCTATTGAGAATATAATTTGTTCAATGAAGATCGTATCCATGGAGAGCATCTAGATACCAAACAAGAGAATTCATGTAGAAGGACAAAAATAGAATCAAATATGTTTCAAGAATAGAACAGAGGATACCGATGAGTAGAGAAAAGGTATTCATCAATCACTTAAGGTGATATTGTTATTTTGAGAGATTTAATGGATCTGTAATCAGAAATTGTAGATTGTATACAGTCAGGTCAACATTTGTACTCATTCTAACAAGTGTAGTACACTAATGAAATCCTTTCAAGAAAGATGGGCTTAACTGTCCTATTGTAAATCTCATAACTGAGTGCACACTTAAATTAGTGTTTCTAAAGCTCTTAACAGAGTAGATCTTAACAGGTCTCCACCTTAATACTCCTAACAGGAGTTTTCTGCGATACCATATCTTGTGTTATGTGTTTATAATTTTCATGAATGTTGCAAACTATTAAAGATTACGAATGAACAATACATGCATAAGAAATAACAACAAAAATGGTCGGTAATGCACTAATGAATGATTACTAATGATGAATTGTGAAAGGTGTTAAAATTTTTAGAGGTACTGATTCACCCCTCCCCTCTCAGTACTACTTCCCATTAATTCCAACAGTACTTTCAAGATGTCAAATTGCGAAAAAAAATTATTACTTGTTTTATTTTTTCCAATTTATCAATTCATGTAGCTTAATAATGATGCAAATCTATGCTAAAACTTATGATGATTACCTATTTATCCATATTGTCAAATAAAATCATAAGATTTGGGTAACAAGAGTTTAAATTTTTTTGCCAAAAATAAAACCTAATAGACATAAACCATTTCCGAACCTCTCTTGTGAATTGAATGGTGGAAGGATTGGAACCCAATGAATATGAATGAGACCATGACATGATTTTATACCCAATAGATGCAATAGTTTGGAGAGAAATGTATCAAGATTCAAGATTTTCAAAATCATGAAGCTACAAGCATGTGCACACACACGAGATGGATTTATTGTTGAACCAATAGAATTATCTTTGCCAATCATTCATCACAACAAGATCAATGAACAACAACAAACTCCAATTTAATCAATTGCAGGTCCAAAACACAATAAACCCAATTGGCTCTTTGAAAGAAATGAATGAATAAACACACATTCATAAGATTGCCATAGACAACAAAAAATAATCACACAATGAATGAAGCACCAATTGTATATCTTTATTTCAAAGATCTGACCATATTACATTATTTTGATTATAATATATAGTTCTTTGATCTACAAAATATGAACCCTAAAACTAGGGCTTTAGCAACTCTAAAAATGATGAAAACAAAGCTAAATCTAAATATTTCTAAATAAAACTACTACTAAACTAATGCTAAATAGTTTTCATGGATCCTTGATCCATTTACAATCACTTTTCCCATGAATTTAGGGTCAAACTCGCTCAAAAAGAAGAGGAGGAACTAGAGCTTCATCATTTCTAACTGTAGTATTTCTTTTGATCTCTAAATTCTCCCTTGGAATCTTCATTTGGAGTCCCCCATGTGGTGAAGACTGATAGAAGACCTCTAGTCATGCAAAAATGAACCCCATTTGTTGATCAATCTAATCTGGAACCCTTCTTTTATGAAAAAATCTCTCATGCTGGAATGGCGTAGAATTTGGACCCCGACCTTTGCTCCAAATTTTGACAGAGGCAAAATTCACCAAGTATGAAAATCTAGTTCTAGGTCCTCCAAATTTTCAGACTTTTGGAGGCTAAAAGGCCAAAAAAATGGCCTCTGCAAAATGGCTAAGTATGGAGAAATTTCCATTTCAAAATTTGGCGAAGTCCCTAGTGGGCACCAGCTATGGAATTACTTCCAAGCGAGCTTCCCACAACCTCTACACTATCTCTTGTACCTCCTTGTAGTCTACTTCTTGTTCCTCCGCTCTAATGAGGTTTTGTTCTTGCTTCTCCCTGAATGTGGTCAATTCTTAAGCGAAGAACTTTATTTCTTCTTCATGTTCAGCCATTCTCTGCATGTCTTCTTTAAAGTAAAAGAGTTTATGAAGATCTTCATTCACGCTGACCCCTACCAGGATGCCCTTGAATTTTTGTATGATCTCTTTTGTTCTTCATCTTTGTACAAATCTGTGTCAATACCTATTAAGAATTTTTCTATCTTCTCTACCCACATCATGACTCCCTCATGTCTCCGGCTTATGTGATTTAAACACTTCTCGTAGACCTTAACTATTTTTGCTATACTCTTGACCCATGTGCCAAAATTCTCTAGCTTTTCACCTTCATATACCTTTACCAAAATTTGGAAGTGTTGCTTCCTGATTATCTTAAGGTCTCATAGGGTGGCTTGCCACTTGGTCAATTTGAATTCTAACCCCATGTCACTTTCGATCATATCCACCAATTTGGTGGCTTCTACAAGGATATCTCTAAATGACCTAAAAATTGCCTTAATGATTCCTTCTCCAAATTGTTCAAAATTATTCTTCCAATTAGTGCATGCTTTGTAAGAAATAATGAGTTATACCTTTCAGCAATTACGAAGCAACTTTCTTCTCAAGGACAACCTGTAATGAGGCTTCCATGAAACTTGGGTCAACGGGACCCACCATCTTCTGAATGAATTTCTTTAGAGCCTCACTTTTCTCAATTAGTGACTTAATTTTTTCCTCATCGTTGTCCATAAAAACCAAAGCATGTTTGAGTCCTAGTGCTTCCAGAGTTTTACTCCCTTCCCTTGTAGGTTCCCCCAAATCAACCTCTTCAAAAGTGTAGTCATCTGGGGTTACCTATTCCTGGGTGATACCGATGGTGGGAACTACTGCCTATGCCTTCCAATGACCCTATGTGTCCTGAGTGACGTAAGATATGGTCCTTTCTAGAATATTAGATTCTTCTTGATGGAATGATTTTCCTAGGAAGGACATGTCTTCCTCTTCTTCTTTTTCTTCTTTTGTATATACCCTCTTCCTAGGCTGAATTTCTTTAGTAAAATAAGTTGGTTTAGTAAAGGCGGTGAAAGGATCATAGGGTGCAATATTAAATACTCGAGCGGGGTCTGGTTCATCTTGGGTTATCCTCTCCTCCTATATTCCCTCTCCTTCATCCTCTTTCCCTTCTTCTTCTTCTTCTCCTTCCTGATCTTTTCCTTCTCCCTTCCCCTCATCATTCTATTTTCCCCCTTATTCGGTGGCATCTTTCTCTTTGTCCTTTTCTCCATCTTCATCCTCCATGGAGCTGGGCAATATTTTGGCCCTAAGACCAGTTATTGACTCTAGTGTTGTCCGAATAGGAGGTATTGTTTTTGCATTTAGCGGCACTTGGGGAGTCATTTTGGAGACAAATAGTGGAGATGGAGGTGGTGGAATAGGAGATTGTAAAGAAGGTAGAGGAGTGGGAGTAGGAGTGGGAAGAGATGGTGCCATAGTGGGAGTAGGAGTTGGGAGAGATAGTGGTGGAGTGGGAGTAGGAGTTGTGAGAGATGGTGGTGGAGTGTGAGCTATATCCTTTTCTATTTTCTTATCCTCTCTTCTCTGGAGTAGTATGGGTAATCTAGTCATTAAAGGATGTAGATACACCTTGGGTCCCTATCTCCTTGCTTTCACTTTTTTCCATTGTTGGGAGTGGTACATCCCCTATGGGATTTGTCAACTGAGTCAAAGGTGGGGTAAGGATAACCTACGGTTTTACTGGCACATGTCCCCTTATACTAGCTTTCATTGTTGGATGAAAGGATTCATGGCCTTGGTCTCCAAATTGTTCAAGGTCCTCAAAGTTGGACATGAGAAACTCATCTTAACCAAGGACATCCAGAGGATTTTCTCATTATTCCTATGTCTCTATCCCTCGATAGGTAGGTGTATCTTCACTGGGATCCTTTTTCCTTAAGACAACTGTCTTGGATCTTGTTCTTCTTACCAGAGGTATATCATCCTTTACACTTTGTTCCTCTTTTGGCTCTTCTCACAGGGTTCCCAATTGTGTAGAGGTGGATGCTCTCTTCATCTTATATACCTTTTTCCTCTCTCCTATGGCAATATTTATAATTGGAGATTTACTAGAGGTAGTAGGAAGTTCTCCTTGGGCAACCTACGATTGATCCATGGGTGGTGTTATACTCCCATTCATCTTATTACTTTTCAGCTTATGTTTGGGATTGGATCCATACACAAATGGATGCTCATGACCATATACTATTCCTGACTTTTGAGGTGGGAACTTCATGAATAGAGGCATTGTAGGCTTATCTCCATGTTTCCTATCTCATTTTGTAGGAGGGTTCAGTTGTGGCTTCATAGGAATAGGATCCAGTAGGAATGATTTTCTGATCCATGACTTGGTGGCCTTGATAATGTTCCTTGCCTTGAAATTGATGCTATAATTTTCATCTTTAACTATCTCGGCATTCAGAATCGGTCGGGTGTATATCTTATCTTTGTTGTATAGAGGGTCTAACACATCTTTTGTATCTCTGTCCCAGACCTTGGGGGAATGTCAATTTCTAAGGCCACCTCTGCCAATGCCAAATTCATTCTGCAATATTCCCTTATCTAGACCTCATAATCATCCATGCAATTGATCCAATGATCTTCTATGTGCGGCTCATGAACGTAGTGTTTACCCATAATGTAGTTGTAAGTGCCTATGGGATCAAACCTTGTCCTAATATGTAAATATAACTGCAATGGGCACTCATCCCATTCAAATGCTAGAGATTTTCATATATTCATATCCTAGAGGGTATATGGGCCTATTGATATGGGGAAGTCCCAACAGTGCTTCTTCTTGTGCTTGATGTACTCATATGCAACTACAAGTTGTATGGTCATTTCTATGGTGATTACCCAATCAGAAGGGTATCTGGGTAGCTTCTTGGGACTGAGAGTGGATCCTACTACTCTAATGTATGTGAATTTCCTTAATGGTAGGTAAAAAGGCCCTATTTCCCTAACCTTTTTGGCAGCATCTACGGATAGTTTTTTGGCATAATCACCATCTCTAGAATGGATGATTAGAAAGATGAATGCATCATTCACTACCCTGTAATCTAGACTATTTTCATCCATCTTTTCTAGCATTTTCAACTATGGGTAGACTATGAAAGGCCATGCATTTGGTTGGCTGATGACCCCCTATTTCACCAGCCTCGGGTTCTCTACCCTTGCTACCAGTATGTATACCATGTATGAAGTCATATATAATTTTGGGCTATGCCTTATTGAGGTCAGCTATTCATCTAAGTTGTCACTTAGAATGGTTTCCCAGTCAAACCTGGCCTTCTACCCTTTGATCCTCTCAATTAGCAGGATCATCCAATTTTCAAGCTAAATGAACTAAGGTAGTCCATACAGTCAGCGCAGCATAGTAACAACCAGGTGGATGTCATATTTGAGGTATCCTCTCCTTAATTATATCCTATCAAGATTGTTCTTGGGTAGGGATTTAATCAAGTATTCATGATTGGCAATTTCATAAGCCTCCTGAGTGTGCTCTATAAACTATTTCAGGCCCTTGTTGATGGAGAAGTCATAGAACTGATTGACCCCCTTCTGGAGATGGAAGACATCTTCAATATTATCTAGTCTTAGGTCCAAGGCCATGTATCCTTCCCTTTTTTTTACCACCCTCTCATCAGGTACATAGTGGTGTGCTAGGGTCATGATTAGTTCTCAAGATAGAACTAATACTGGGTGTGCAGCTACATTTACTACATTGGATAGGACCAGGGAAGGGCAATCAGATGACCTTTCAACAAGCTTGGAATATCTAATCAAGAAATCATTCCAGTCCACGTTGCCTATGTCCATATCGGTGACCTCTTGATGGTGGTTTACGATCTTAAATGGTGCATAGTACCCCTTAAAAAGGTACTTCAATGGTGATCTAATGCTCTTATCTCACATTCTAGTAAGAGAAAAATGCAAACATTAACATTTATTTAAAACAAACTACTAAAGAAAAATGTAAAGAAATATAAAAAAATTAACGATCAGAAGTAGTGGCTCAAAAAATTAGTTAGAAATGAAACTTGGTGGACTTTTGGCCATTCGGACTTGTGGTCACCAAAAACAAGGTCGAGGTGCAAAAAGCCAAAAGCTACAAAAAAGGCTGATATGATGTTCTTTTAGACATTCAGAGTGTGAAAGTGAAAATGAATTTTGGCCTCTAAAAGCTCGAAAGTCCTTAGGGTGCAAAAGGATGAAGGCGGGTTGAAGATGCCCTTTCATACATTCGGAGTAAGAAAGTGAAAAATAATTTTAGCATGTGAAAGCCCAAAAATCATGGGGTGTGACCTTGTTTTTGGTGTATCAGACGGTGGAGGCTTTGGGATCTGCAAAACATCGTAAGTCCAAACATATGAAGTCCAAAGATCTTCATACTTGGTGATTTCCACTTTTTAGGATTTGATTGATGGGTCTATTTTTGTCCTTTCAGAGGTTGAAAACCTGTGGTAGCCAAGAGGGGAGAAAACCCTTAAAAACTAAAAAAACCTAGAAATGAAATGAATAAAAAGATAAAAAGGCCCAAAACCTAGAGCCAAAGACGTGGAGACCTAGGGATAGGGAGGAGAAGAAGAAAAAATAGAAGACTGACGACCAAAAGGGAAAAAAAATAATAAATGAGGGCACACAAAATGACAATGCCAAAAGAAGGGAAAAAGAGAAGAGGAGAGGAGACCAACCTTCTAGGGCTACGAAGGTGGAGGGGAATGATCTAAAACCATGAAGCATGAACAAACTACATGTTGGTTGTATTTCCTTTTTTGGCAGTTTTCCTGGTTCCTTATCCTGCTCTCTGTATCCTGATGTGCTCAATTTTGTTATCTCTTGTTCATTATGCCCTTACCCATGTCAAGTTTCAGGTTTTCAAGTCTAAACCTTGCTCAATTTGTAAAAACCCTAAAAACCCTGGGCTTTCCAAGTGTTAAATGATAAAATTAAACCCTAAGCCATGTCTTTCTATTTCGAGGTTACTTTTTCCATTCACTTAAGGCATGTGTTTCAATTGAATCGCCTTGTCACGATATCCCGAGCGAATATTCCATAAGTCTTCCCGACTTGGAATTTTCCTTATGTCGCATGGTCTCATTCAAAATTAGAATATTCCTTTGGCACAATGAGACTCAGCGATTTCTTCATGTCGGGTAGTCGCGGGATAATTATGTCATAAAGCATTGTAAAGAAGGGACCCACTGCTTAGTCAGGTGATCGCAGGAGATTCTTAACAGTTATGAAAATGTCTTCAGACTTCGCGATTACCTTATGTCACTCTATCGCCAAATCAAGTCAAAGTTGAAAGTTAAGTCAGGCTTTCAGTCGCATGGTCTCGAGATAAAATAGCAGTTAAGAAATACAGACCGAGACATCGTGACTGACCGTCCAAGGTTTGCAGTAATGCTTAGTCGGGTTGTCGCCAGAACAAGATAATGTTTTAGTTTTCCATTATGCAGCAAGAGGACAAATGACTGTGTGACATGTGTCATAAGGTGAGTGGATGTTAAAGGATTATCGCATGGTTGCCAGAAGCAGAAAATGCACTCAGCGACAACAAGACTAAGTACTTTCCCTTTAGTCACAGTGTCTGAGAAAGATTTAAGGGTATGCATGAGAATATAGCGATTAAGCAACGGCCGTAGGATGAAGGAATAAGAGGATTTGATGGTGGTCGCAAAGTCTGAGAAGAAAAGTTCCCCAGGGGAAAAGACCTCCCAACTTGGCAATTAAGGTATGTCGCGCAGTCTTCAAAGGTGGGAAAAGGGTGCATATAACCTGTTATAAAAAAGTTAAATGCTCAAGACTTATATCCTGCGATTGGGTGACTAAGCATTGTCGCATAGTCTTGACATGAAATAAAAGCATTTGGCGATAGGGAGATAACCATAAAGGGTTAAAGAAGATGGTTGGTCGCAAGGTCTCGGAGAGAATGATAAGTTAATGTTAACTGTGCGCGACTATGATTTCAGTTGTGTCGCATGATCGCCAGATCGTGACTCAGGTCAGCCAAAGGTAAGAATATGCGTTGTCGCCATGTCTTGAGATGAAACCATGGTTAGTAATAGAGGCCCGCAACAAAGAGACTTAATGCAGTCGCGCAGTCGCCTGATCACAAAATCTAAAAGCGGCGGCAATTTTTTCGATGTGACAGTATGAATCACTCGGCAACCAATCATAGGCTTGTATTTTGAGCACTATGAAAAAAGAGTAGCTGAGATGTAAGGCAGATAATGAATCACAGTGTGACATGTCAGCTCTTTTAAATTTTATATGATTGTTCCGAGGATTCACTTTTCAAAATTAGATTTCCTGTCAAGCTCAGAAACTATGGCTAGGTTTTTGTTCAAGTTCACAGCATGCCGAATTAATGACAGGACTGATGTTTCTGAATTATGATCTATGTACTTTAAATGATGACTATAAGGAGTTGATGGTGAATTCATTCACATTCACCATGCTTTCAGTTTTCAAAACTCAAGTTGTTCATTTTGCAGAAAAGAGAAATATTCTGCTTAGCTTGCTGTGTTTCCAAAGTTCGCCAAAGAGTTCTAAATTTCAGGAAATTGTGCTCAGAACAGTCAGTTGATTTTAGAAATAGATTTGTTTCAATATCGGTAAGGAGAAAGAGATTCAAAGTATTGCAAATATGAGCGGAGCTATGAGTGTTGCTTTGACAAGTGGAGGGAGTGAAGAGGAACAGAAAGGAAAGGCAAGTTTCTCTGATGAGTTTCTCCGTCTTCTACCTGGTTCAACGCAGAATAAGAAGGCTAATGCAAGTGTCCTCTTGGATGAGTACAAAGATATTCGAGATGCTGTGACTCCAGGGACAACAGTTTTCTCCCTTTTCAATTATTTCTATAAAAATTTTGATAAGCCCATCCCAGTATCAAACCCTTGGACCTGTGGTTTGGCTAGGTTGCTTGTTCCCGATGTCTTCCTACATGTAGACCTATTTTTAGACCTAGCCAATCATTATGATGTCCTGACAAAGACCATCAAAAGGGATGATGGCACTGCCCTGCTAATATTAAACAAGAACTCATTCATGCAAGCCTTTGGCTTATTTAGCACCATGTCTACTAAGGTTGACATGACAAAATAGGAGAAGAGGTATAGTTCAAAGCCTGGTATTGCTAAGGGCTTATTGTAGAAACACATGTTGAAAGAAGTAAGAAATTATTTAGACCCTGTGTCAGGGGACAACCCATATTATTATAACGATCTACACTTCTATATTAAGTATAACTCTTATGCCCTATCTAGAGTGCTAGGGATAGACGGAGATGCAGAGAAGATCAATGCTGGCATCTTAATGATGGTGCTAGATCTACAAGAGGTGCATTCAAGCACTAGCTATGATTATATACAACACGTAATTGATGAAATGCATGAGGGTTTTGTTGCAACCCAGAAAAGACTAAAGAATCCAAAGGAGAAGGAACCTAAATTTTTGCATTATTCAGTCCTAATGCACCTCCTCTTATACTTCAATTTTGTAATCATGGATGTTCATAATCTGACTCCTCA
>MU226272.1:4869902-4956421 GCA_018584345.1 Thuja plicata | reverse complement strand
CACCGCTTCTTCTCTCTCTTTCTTTTTGTCTCTCTTGTAACTTTAGGGTTAGGTTTTCTATGACCATCCAAATCTTGTTGCATCCTTAAGGGATTCCAAGATGGTCAAAAACCTATATATAGCAAAAAGAGTGGTAAATAAAAGGGTCTTTGATGTTGGAGTTTTTTAAAAAAGAAGATAATATATTGCGGAATTTAGATGTTCTGAACTTCTGTCTATCCTTTGATGTTGTATAATCTTTCATGTATGGAAAGTTGGATCATACAAATAATATACGATGCAATTTTACTCTCTTCTATTGTTGTCTCCTTTTTCTGTGTGTATGCTCTTTTATGTCAAGATTACAAGGTATTTTGAAGCATTTTGGTTATTAGGTAACTATCTGATTACTTGCAAGTTTCTTTTAAGGAAAGAACTAAGTTTTGTGGGTAGTTTCAGGGAGCATACTGCTTTGTTTAAGGATTTGATACAATAGTTTTGAGGTGACAGGGTAACTTGTAAGGCAGCTTACCTAAATTGCATGTGGGTTGTAAGGCAATCTGCTGTATTTTGTTTCTATGAAATCTTAGCTTATTTGACTTTGTAGCCCAAAGGATAGGCACTGGTCCAGAAATTAGTCTGATAATCTATCTTTGTCCAAGTTATTTCAAGGTATCAAAACCAAATTTTATCAAAATACTTTTGTTACCAAGAACAGATAAACTGAACTCAGTAAGGACCTATGTCAGCAGGACAGTGTCCACTTTATTGATTTCTTAGAGAGTGAATCATTAGGTTATCCCTCCTACATCAAAAGGAAGAAGGATGAAAGTCCTTATATCATTGATTCTTGCTATATTTACAACCATGGTTTGTATGGTTATATCTTGCATCTGGTTATGCTTGGTCATTTGCAAGGTGATTTATCAGTTGGTTTAACAAAGGTACATAGCAAATCAGTGTCCACACTATAACATACTGTGTAAACAACAATCATAAAAGGTAAAACCTTCTTGAGTATATGTGGAGCTCAAAAACGAAGAAGGACCTTATCCAGTCCTTAGCAATTAGGCTTTTCTTATCTCTGAATCAGTATTAGAAGGCATAGTGTTCAAGTAGTCATTTCAAGCACTGTGATTCATACAAGAAAAATCCCTAACACTACACATGGAGGAAAAGAAGTGAGCAGACGAAAAAGATTTGGATGCGAGGGCAGAATGAAGAAAAAGATGCGTGGGTCTACTTTTATAGCCCGTAGGTGACTTCATTCCTTTTTGGCTTTCGGCATCTGAAAGCCTAAAAAAGTGATGATCACCCCCTTTCAGTTTTTCAGAGACTGAAACTCTGAAAGGTGGCGGCCTGAACTTCCGCACTTTTGGGATTTTAGAATTTTGGAGGTCAGATGACCTCGTTAGTCTGAAAGTGTGAAAGTTCAGAAGGACTTGGCACTTTTGGGATTTTAGGTCTTAAAATTTTGGATGACCTTGTCATCCCAAAAGAGAGAAAGTGCAAAATTCCAAAATGACTTTGTACTTTCTCAACAGGACCCTGGTGAAAAATTTCAAGGAACTAGAATGAAGGAAGGGGGGAGCAGAAGCAACAAAAACCAAAAAAAGAGGGGGGTGTTATGCCTTGCATCCCCGTCCCTACATTTTGTGTGCAAAATGTTGGGTCCCTCTTTTTATTTTCTATTTTTGGCTCTTGCCTTGTCTTTTTTCCCTTGTTTCCTTGCTTTCCTTCCCTAGGTTTTCCCTCCCGCGGTGTTGGTTTTGCTTCTATTTTTGTTCCTTGTGTCTCTGGGACCCGGTCCTAGAGTTGGTCATTCTTTGTCTAGAAGTTGAATTCTAGACTTTGGGATTCTTTGCCACGATGTCTTCTTTCCGTAAGAAGATATGGTCGCATGGAATCTCCGGACCCAAAGTCTGGAGGTCGGCTTGATTCTGGAGTTTGTGGAAGGAAAGGTATCTTTCTTTTACCCCGGCTATAAATAGAAATCAACTGTCATTTTCACAATTACCATGATTAAAACACTTAAGCAATTTGAGCGATTTCAGAGCAATATCACAGTGATTTAAGTAGAGTCTAATGCGAGCTATTTTTGAACTATTCTGAACAATTGCGAGTGGGTCCTGTTGTTGAGGGGCGATCTTTTGAAGGTAGAAGTTCTTTTAGAGAATCCTCCACACCTTGCCTTCCTTCCTTTCTATGAATTCCAGGTTGGTGTTCCTGGTTTTTCCATTTTTTTTGCTTTCCTTTGTTTTTTCTTTGTTTTTGTTTGGTTTGTATTTGTCTTCTATTTTTCATTTTGTTTCTGCGTTTCTTCATCTGGTTTTTCCGCCCGCAGGTGGGTCGGCTCTGCCAGAGGGTTGTCCGCCCTTTGTGCAGTTGTACTATATTTTGTAGGTAGTGTAAATTTTGTAAGTTTGTGCATTGTTGTTTAGGGTAGTCATTCCGTTTCGGCTCGGCTGTAAATTTGTGTGTATTTAGTGTATATTGATGTATATCCTTCCATTTTGCATGTATATACCTTTTGACCTTGATGTATATATGTTGAATATGTTGTATATTTTGTGTATATCCACCCAATTTTTTAACAAGCACATTGTGCTTCCTCTGTTCTCATTCATAAAATTTGTGAGCTCATTCCATGCAGGATACCACCTGGTTAAAACTTGGCTCTCAGCTGGTTTCAACCAAGCAATTTTCTCTCTCCTCATAAACAACCTTAATGACTGTCCCATTTACGTCCCATGTATGCATTCAAAACTGTCCAAGTGGCCTCCACTTTTTGTGCATTCAGATAGTTGGTTGCGCTGCCATCGCCATAACTTTCATTTATTGCATAGCCACGTGACGCCCATGTGGGCCTGACAGTTCACTTTTCACACACCTTCCAACAGTTAGTTTTCTAGACTCTGAGTCTCTTTCCCTCACCCAACCCACATCTCATGTTTACTAAGTATGATGAGACCCCCGGGCCCGGATATTGGTTAAATTTCAAGTTTACAAAATATATATACTTTCTGGGATTTTTGAATTAAACTAACTTCAAGGAAAACAAGTGCCGTGGTGGTAAGATCTTCGGATCCCAGAGTATTATTTATCTATACATTCTGACGGTCGCCTTGCCTTGTAGGTTTCCAGAGCAATATACTTTCATCATGTCTAAGGCTTCCGCATCTTCCCCCCTAGAATTCTAAAACTTCCTTCTGCGGCGGTCACCAAGGCAGCCGTAAAATCGAAAATGGAGAGGGCCTTGGAAAAATTGCCCCTCAGTATGAAATACATGAAAGATAGCACCGTTGTGGGATCAAAGATCAATTCCAAAGTATAGTTTTTTACCGACACCAGTGTCGAGATGTGGGCTGAAATGTAGGCCTTGGTGAAAATATTGTACATTGAACGACAGGCTGGAGATCCGCTAGCGATCAACATTGGGGATTCCAGGATGCTCAAGGCGACCTATTTTCCATGCTTAGCGTAGTTTCCAAAGTTAATCCTTGCACTTGCAGCACATTACAACTCTTCTATTTGGGCCATCATGCTCGCAACCCCGGAACCCACCGGGTATCCTACCCCTATGGTGTCTCTCGACTCCGCTACTTTTCAGATGGGCTTGGGGATCCCTCAATTTGACAAACCAACTATGGTTACCAGAGTAGATGCCTTAGCATAGTTCAAATAGTCAGAGGAAGCAGCCCGGATATACATGAATAACAACTGGCTCAAGACTCCGAAGAGGGATCCAAAGAGAATGAAGCTAGAACTCCCTCGGTCTGAATTTAAGGAAAGTATCTAGATAGGGATAATAGCACTATCCTAGGTCTTCGGGCAACCCCATGCCTAAGAATTCTCAGCATGGATGTACTATTTTCTACTTGGCATCTCCACCAAGGGAGAACATTTTGATTGGGCCACTATCATCTCGAACCATGTAGATTCTTAGTTTCTACAGGTGGTTCAAAAGCAGAAGTTTCATATGACTTCTTATGTTCTTTGGGCCCTGGTACAACAATGGCCCACCACCAATGTATTACTTACATCAGGCGTACTCAGGATTGGCATGGGTCAGAAGGCTCCCTGGGACTTTTTCCCACAAATCCAATGGGAGGCCAGTTTCCCTAGTTTCTGTCGTGTGAATGATGCCTTTATCTATTACAGCCTTCTCACACCTACCCAAGATGTAGGATACCACCTCTCCATAGAGGCGATGAATCTGGTTAGAAGTTATGGCCATTATTATATACAGGTCCAGCAGCATACGTACATAAGGGTGACCAGTTTCTCTAGAAAACCTTACTTGTTACCCAAACATTGTGGGAACAAGATAATTCTTTTATAATATTACAGACAAATAATGGAGCTACATGCCTTCTACACCTTGAAAAAGGTGACAAACAGCCCATTCCCAATTACTTGTGGGAATTACTCGTGCAGTCTGGTCGCGACCAAGGAAGCAGACAACGAGCTCAAAAGCTACAACTTAGCAGAATTCTACTTGGCACAGGAGAATTTTGATCCCCACGGAAAAATTTTGTCGGCACTTCCCGGGCATCAGAGCCCCACCAGTGCCACATGGAAGACTTTTGGGAAGATTGCCAAGACAACATGGAAGTCCAGAGCTAGCATTACATTCAGATGACCATGGGAATGATGGAAAGATTAAAGCTCCGGAGATTTCCAAATGACTTCTTAGACTCTGGATCCACAATAGATCCCCATTACAAAGTAAAGGGGATTGATAAGTTGGCCCTCCAACTAGTGGACTAGAATGCCTAGCGGGGACCCACCATTAAAGAGTTCACCCACAATGTGGTCGAACGTAGCCACGCCTACTTTAAGAAGGTGTGCCCCAAGAGTGTCCGTAGGGCTGCCCAGCCGGTGCCAAAGTTAACCCTGGGAGCCAGAACTTCTTCATAGAGAGAAGATAGGGGAAAGGGAATAATGGAGACCCCAGCCCCATAGGAGGTTCCCATAAAAGAACAACTAAAGAAATCTATAGTGGCCTCCCAATAGATGAGGGAGTATTTAATCACATGGTTGGCTACTCTGGTACTCATGGTCAGACCTGTCCATCCTCCCTCTTCCCCTTCACTAGCAGCGCTTATGGTCAAGGCAACTAGAGTGGATCTAGGAGAGGAGTAGATCCTAAGGGATGCAGGGCCGCCTTTGGTCACTAGGTGGAAGAAGAGACTCAATTCGAAGCCAAAGGCAGAGCCAAAGCTAGGGATGCCTCATATCCCACAAGTTGAAATCCTTTCTTCCGACTCCCCGGAGCTGGAGAGGGAACCAAAACCTGCTCATGTCCCGGCCAATCCTCCCCTGTAGGATGAATTTGATGATGTTTATACAACCAAAAAGTTCAAGAATTTACAGGGCAACATTGAGCAGACCAAGGCAGAAATCCCAGAGCAGGAAGAAGCTCTAGAACAGGAACCTGTGCAGGAACAGGCGGAACAGATGGAAGAAGAAAATGAGGTGGAACAATAAATTGCCTCCAAAGTCCCAGAGATACAGGAGACGGGAGTGGAACAACAAAAGAAAAGTGAACAAAAGGCATTAGCTGGGGGAACCGGACCTTCGGGAGCAACCGTAAATGTTAGATTAATCTTTAGTTGCTTATTGATTAAATCATGTTGATTTAATTAATTAAGTTATTACTCTTTAGTGCTTAAGTTTCACTTAGGCAGTTTCTATTTCTTAGAATTTCCCTTTTAGGGTTTCGGTATCCTTTATAAGGAATGACCGCTTTGCATTTCATACTGAGATTATATTGTAATTCATTATTGTTGAATATAGAAGCTTTTTCTGTCAACATGGATTTCCAGTCTCTGGCCTTTTGGCCGCCATAGATTCTTCTTCTGTCTTCTGTCTTTTACTTCTGTTTATGTAATGGTCTTGCATGTAGGTGTTCTTGGGAAGATTTGATGGTCATCAAATCTAACATGGTATCAGAGCTCTCCTGCAGTCGGCTGTTCATTCTTTGTTGAAGCACAGAGGGTTTCAGAAGCTTTTTTGGTGTCTTTTATTGGATCTGGGGGGTCTTTGTTTTTTGAGGCACTTTGGACCAAAATCGACCTCACGGTTGCGTCTGGAAGGACCAAAAACCCTAGAATCCATATAAATTTTGTACATTTTGGACAACTTGAACCCGAGGCAAAAAAAATTTGGTTTCTAGTGCCGTACGGGCACGGAAACTGAGAAAAATTCAAAAAAAAAATCATTTTCTAAAGGTTTTTTAAGCGCTGGAAAACACGTGCAGTGTGTTTTGGGTTGGCCGCCGCTGCGCCACCGCCGGGCCACCGGCGCTCCACTGCCGCCGGCCGGTGACCGGCCCGCCACCCCCTGCTCAGGCTTCCAACGCCTCGGCCCCCGCGCCACTCAGCCTCCCCGGCCACCGCCTCCACGTCCCCCGCCGCCTCCCGGCCTCCACAGTCTCTGCTCCGGCCTGCACCCCGCCCGGCCGCCACCCGGCCCGCGCCACCAGCCTCCGCTCCACCCGACAGCTTTTTCTTAAGCCCCGTGGGCTAATGTTTTCAGCGGCCAATTTTATTAGTGACCGGGAGGCTCCGGTTTAGCCCCTGCGTGGGCCATGCGACCGGGGGCCTCCTTTTTTAGCCCCTGGGGCTTATTTTTGCCCCTTTTTTGGTTTTTTGGAGGTACCTGGGCCTTTTTTGCGATATCAGGAGCATACGGAGGTCTTTTTTGGACTTCTTTATATCATCGGAAAGATCTTTCTGAGCTCTTTCCGACTATAGTTATTTGGTTTTTGGGTTCTACCATTTCAATAGTATTTTTTGCTGTTGAAGTCTAATGTCTTTTTTTGCCTTCCGGGAGTCATATCTAGCTCATCCGGACTCCATTTTTGGCAAACGAGATATCGTCGAAAAGATGGTTCAGTGCACTATGCAGTTGCAAGGGTCTTTTTCCCAGATTCTGCTCTAGGTTTTCTCTCCTCCAAGTTTGGTATTTTATGCACTCTGGTGGATTGCTTGGGTTTACAGGTCCTGGGATCTCTTCTAGTGTACTTCTGGTTCACTCCTCTTTCTGACTTCTGAGCTTGTATGCTCCTTCTGATGCACTTCATTTTCTGTAAATGCACTGAGATAAAGTGCCTACTTCTGCATATCTGGGATCTTGTACACCTTGTTCAGTTTTTGTACTCGCACTGTGTTATAAAGTGCCATGGGGGGTTATGATGTTTTTGCTGCTTTAGGCGCATCCACCTTTGTCAAGTGAGCGTACCTTCCATGACATTAGCCCATGTTGTGTGTTGATGACACCGCCCTTTATCCTGTGTTTGTACTTCTGTTGTACTGTTGGTGTTCCTAGTTCTTCTTCTACAGACGTTTCTGGCATTGCATTTCAGTGTTCCTGTCACCTCTCCCAGTTCAGCATTATGGGGGGGTTCACCTGTTGGTTCTATTGCTTCCTGGTTCGATTGATCAGCTCTTCAAACATTTGTCTTCTCTACCTGGTCATGCACTTTAGTGGGGGTTCCAACAGTTTCTCCTGACAGAGTTTACAGTTCCATGCTTCAGAGATGCTTCTTGCTCATTCTTGTTCCTCTCTCTGGGACATCTTTTCCCTTTATGTTTTGGGTACCTGATCAGGCCTTGTTTCCAGGACCCATCTTTCCTACTTTCTGTAGTAGTTTAGCTATTTTGCTTCTCCCTAAGTTACACTTAAGGGGGGGTGTTAGAGTAATCTTTAGTTGCTTATTAATTAAATCATGTTGATTTAATTAATTAAGTTATTACTCTTTAGTGCTTAAGTTTCACTTAGGCAGTTTCTATTTCTTAGAGTTTCCCTTTTAGGGTTTCGGTATCCTTTATAAGGAATGACCGCTTTGCATTTCATACTGAGATTGTATTGTAATTCATTATTGTTGAATATAGAAGCTTTTTCTGTCAACATGGATTTTCAGTCTCTGGCCTTTTGGCCGCCATAGATTCTTCTTTTGTCTTCTGTCTTTTACTTTTGTTTATGTAATGGGCTTGCATGCAGGTGTTCTTGGGAAGATTTGATGGTCATCAAATCTAACAGTAACCTCAACCACCATGTTCCAAGCGCCACTCCCGGAGGTGACCTTTGGGGAGGTAATCACTGCAGCCCAAACATTAAACCTTGGCCCATTTTCTCCCCCACTACCAAAAGATACCCCAATGGAAGAGGATATCCCAGTGATAGAGGCTGAGGCAGAACAAGAACAAGAAGAGGAAAACCCTGGGGCAACTAATGAGGACCCAAATGTCACTGAAGACATAGACAGGGCAAAAGATGTAGATACCACCGAAGCAAATATTGCTGGTGAGACAGAAGATACAGGAAAGGAGCTGGGAGAGGCTCATAATACTGGAGGGGCACAACAAGATGTTGGGGAGAAGTCATAGGAACACATTTTGGCTACCAAGCCACCCCTACCGCCCCCATGGTTGATAGAAACTCAGAAGAAGAAGGCCCCCTGGCAACACCCAGAGCCCACCTTTCCTTGGCAGAAATGATGGCTCAAGCCCAAAACCTGCCAAAGGCCAGGAAAGCCCAGACAGTTCACACCCTTCATACTGAGCCAGGCAAAGTAACAGTCGCGATAATAGTGACACCTTCCTCAGATGCAGACGAAGAAACACCCGAAGCTAGAGATTATAACATCACAAAGATATCACTAGGGAAGAGAGGAAAATAGGGTGAGGTAGATATGTTAAAAGAGGCAGCTAGGGCAGTGGAGGCTCGTTATGAAAAGGAAGCTCAAAAGCTCAAGGCAGAAAAGGAGAAAAATGCAAACCTTATGGGGTTGCTAACTGAGCTAGCTCAGCCTATCAATGTTATTCCTCCAGAGGCCTCTACATCTAATGCACCACTACCGCAAAGTGACATAGACTCAGTGCAGGCGATGAAGAAGAAATCCCAAGCGGTCAATGAATGGGTTTCCCTACAAGTGGAAAATGTCTGGCGTTTCCTAGTATCCACCCTCCCAGATGTATATACGGCCTGCCATATCTTACACTAGGCCGAGACCATCATCAACATATGGGAGGGGGATATTGAAAATTACGAGGCATGGAAAGTTGAGTTAGAAGAGCTCCTCGGCCTCAGAGAAGAGATTGTTTCCGAGTCCAAAATTTTGGGGGAAGAGTCATTTGATTTTGTGAGGACCCAGCACTCCAGACATGACCTCACATTGGGGGTAATCAAGCAATTGGTGGGGACTTTGCAGGAAAAGATCAATGTAGTGCAATATTCTTTTAATTTATACAAGTCTTTTGTTACAAAAGTCTCCGAAGCTAATCCATTCAGCACTGACACATGCACGCTGGAGGAGTATGTCTTGGGGAAGTTTAATGAGCTAATGGAGTCGAGATATCGATCCTCAGAGGGAGTAGACAGCTCTCAAATGATGAGAATAACTCGTATGGTACTCAGTGGTCATGATGTGGCAAAGATGGTTGATGAGTTTAAGGGAAATGTTCCAGACCTGGGGGAACAGGTTGAGGTGGATAAGTACCAGCGGGTTGGCCTTAAAGAAGTTGATGAAGATGGAATCTCCCATCTCCTCTAGACCTTCAATGACAATAAGCAAAAATAATTTTTTCTCCGAGGGCCAGAGAAAACCCAAGTGTTTTTATATGCTTCATTCTTTCGGAACGTAATTTCCCAGATCCTGAAGTTTCGGATCCTATATTTTGTATTCTTTCAGTGATCCATGTCCCGATCCCCAAGGCCGATCGGTCACTTTCAAAGAAGTTAATAAAGGTTGTTAGAAGGCAGATAGCTACATCAAGGCACGTCAGATTGATAAGAGGCTTTCTGACAGATGATCCTCCCAAGGTGCCGCTTCAACATTACACCTGGCACATCGGAGATAGGGCGCCGCTTTTCCCATTTATGAGGCATGTAGCTTCGATCCCCGAGGGATCAGTTTTCTTCTTTCTTCTTCTCGGCTCCCTTCTCAAGGCCGATTCTTCTATTTCACTTCTCAATCTTTTCTTCTGACATGATAGGCATATTCTATCTCTAGGCCTTTTGTAGAGTGGCACAGGTAGTACCGGCCATTGGATAATGTATTTTATTGTACAGTGTAACATAAGTTAGGGTTAGGGTTAAATGTGTATAAATAGTAAGTCCGGCCCCATTCCAAGGGTCGACGAAATTGATGATTTTGCAGTCCATAAGTAATAGAAAAGTAGTGTTTTCATTTGAGTTGCAGAGCTCAATGCTCCTTGGTCTTTAAGCTTTCAGTAGTTAGATGCTCCCTAGGAGCTACCATTGTACGACGCACCAGTGCTTGTTGGAAGAAATGTTAATGAAGAAGGGAGATTTCTTGCAATGATGTTGTTAGCATTCTATCTTCTGGATTGATGGTATTTTATGCTTTGTGTTCTTCATGTCCTTTGCTCTAACACTTAAAGTAGATTAACGACCTCCTTTCCATTGCTACTGATGAAATATGAACTTATGGTTGTATGTTTCTTCAGTATTTAGTATAGTGTGTTAGAGTATTATTGATGTTTTGAATGTTCAGCATAACTATAGGTAGATGAAATACTTCTAACCCTGCAGGATCTTTTTCAATTTATTTGCTAAGTGTAAACATGCTTGGAGAAACCTCATCTATTTGAATCCCCAGAGAGAACGAGTTGAAGAAACTAGCTATCCCCCTCAAAAATAGTCACATCTCCCAACTGAGCCCAGCATCATCGAGACCTGACTCTCAGGTGCTTAGAGGCTCAGGGAATCTCATTTCCCCAGACAACCTTTATAGGCAAAGTTGGTCGATACCCCGGTACCCGGTGACAACTTACATCTGCTGGCGGACCCGGTCACCCAAGTCTCGTCAACAGGGGGTCCCTATGGCTAGAGGGTCAAAATAGGGTGTGTGTTGTGGACCCACAACACAAAATTTCCAAAATTTTCATCTCTTTTAATGTAACAGCTACTCCCAATGATTTTGAAATAATTAACACATGGTGTTCTACCATACCATAGCTCATATGGAGTTTTATTTGTTCCTTTCTTTAGCTGAAATCTATTCAAAGTTTAAATTGTAGTGCTCACTACTTCTCTCTAATATGTCTGAGAAATACCTTTCTAAATCATTAATGTCCTAGCACAATCAATGATAGATTTATTTCTTGTTTCAACAATATCATTCTACTTAGGTGTTTTAGGCACATACATATGTCTTTGAATTCCATGTTCTTAAAAATAAGTAGTAAAATCATGTGAAGTAAAATCAGCTCCTCTGTCATATCTAAGACATTTTAGAGTCTTACCAGTATCCTTCTGCTCTCTAGATTTATAGATCTTGAACTTTTAAAAATCTTCAAATTTTTCCTTTAAAAAGATAACCCACATCATTCTAGAAAAACCATCAACAAATAACATGACGTATCTATCACCATAGTAACTCCTATTTCTCATTGGACCACACACATTGATATGAACTAGAGCTAAGATATTTTCAGAAGAATAATTTTTACAAATGAAACTAGACTTAGTTAACTTCCCAAGCTGACATTATTTGCACATTATATTCTCTGGTTTCACTAGGTTCGGAAAACCTTTCACTAACTTCATCTTAGTAACTTTGGTCAAGTTATCAAAATTTACATGACAAACGCTCTTATGCCACAACCAATAATCTTCAACCTTAGCAATTATACAAATCTTAGTATTATAATTCAAAGGGAACAAGTTACATCTAGTTTGTTGACTGGTAGCAATCAGCTCTCTTGGTTTCTAGATAATTCTGCATAAACCTTTATTGAACTCCAATCTAAAACCTTTGTTATTTAACTAAGAAACACTTAACAAATTGTATCCTAAATCATCAACCCAGTAAACATCATCAGAAATATTTTTATCATTCAAAGAAATGGATCCTTTACCTTTCACTAAATAGGGAGCATCATTTCCAAACCTTACCGAGCCTCCATCACATTCCTCCAACTTGATGAACTTTCTTTTATCACCGGTCATGTGATGAGTGCACCCACTATCACTAATCTAGTTACCACTGTGATTCATGTTAGAAAGTATAGATGTCTAAAACCATATAATTGATTTTAGTTAATTTATTATATTAATCCCCTTCATATACCCGTTTAATTAGATTTATTTAATTAAACAGGTTAATTATTCTCTTCTTTCTAATATATTTCTAATAGTCATTTCCTTCAAAATCCTTAAACCATGATTTAATTAAATCCTATTTTGATTAAACCCTAAGCCCATCATAATCCCCCATTTAATTAAATCCCTAAACCTTGATTTAGTATAATTAAATCCTAAAGCATAACCTAGATACCTACCCTACTCCTACCCTACTCACCTGCTAAACCTACTTTCCCACTTAATCACCCTCTAATCCAACCTAAAAGGTGATTCCTAACCTTTTTAGTGCTAATGGAATGCCTACACATGTGTGAGAAACTCATCCCAAGAGAGTCACCCAACTCTCTAAAATGCAACCACCTTTTTGTACCCCACACATTTCCCTAAGGTTGCTCACACATGTGTGAGCAACCTTGAACCACTCAAGCATTAAATTCTCCAAATTGACCTCTCCACTAAGCCTATGTGTCCCTTATGTGGATCCTATGTGGATACCACATGGGTGCCACCTCATCCAATCCCTCATCCTTGCCCTAAAAATCTATAAATAGAGCCTCTTCCTTTTCATTTTCATTGAATTCATTTTGTGTAGGGTTATAATACTAGTTTACTTTCAAAGTGCATTTTTATCTTCTTAGAACATATAGATAATTGTTAGTCTTCATGTTTATATTTATCATCTTTTATCATGCTAGATCACTTTTAGTCTTGTTATGATAGTATAATTGTTACATTTGCATAAAAATTTCATATTCTCACCATCATTTGATCACTATTGCAAACTATTTCTTCATACTAGTTTTGTGAGCTTTTTGATCTCCATTTAGCTTCATATCCATTCTTGAAGACTTGCATTTCATTGGAGATTAATCTTATTTAGTTTGGAGAGTCATACCCACAAACCTACATAAACTAACAAATCAAATGGAATAAGGGTGTTTCCATTTTAGTTCAATCAGAGGTTATTTGTTGAATCTTTGTTGTATATATGTGGTTTTAAATAGTGTTTACTTGTTTACGCATGCCTGCACAGATTAAATATTTACACACATATATTTTTGCATGCCCAGTGGGACCCACGTCCCTTAAACTTTCTTAGACATCCTTCATTTTTATCAAAATTTTGTCAAGCTCTTAGATCGGTGTCTCCACTTTGCGCAGAGGTGTCTACACATAAGCCAGTTCTTCCAGAGCCATCCTTTGACGTCTGCGTTGAACTAGCATCTCTGACCTGCATCGACGTCTCCATTATTGGACTTTATTGATAGATTTTAGGCTCACAATCTTGTTGTTTGCAGGTTCCTTTAGTGTTTTTACTATATTTTGGCACTTTAGCATTTTGTTTTTTAGTAGAGATTGGTTTTCCTAAGGGGTTCTAATGTCAAAATTGTTCCTAACTAATCATTAATCTTAAGAACACTAAAGTTAATCCATTTCTAACAATATTGGGGAGGTAATATTTGGGTTTCTTTATCAAAGATTTCTCAGAATAGAAGATATTTTGCACGTTTTTATTGTCTTTTTGGGTCATGCAGGTCATATAAACACCTACAAATATGCCAATTCATCTTGAATAGTCATTTGACGTTTGCGCCTTGAACTGACATCTTCACTGGTATTGTTTTAATTTTTTGTTTTGGATTTATTTTGCTAACCATGCTAACCCTGTTATTAGTAAATGCTAATCAAATCAGTGTATCTTCCACCACTCAACGTCTACGCCGAGTTTGCATATTTTTGTGGTTATTAACAAATTTTTTGGTGATTTAACTTGATCCAAAACGCTTTTCAAAGACCAAACACTTGGAAAACTACTAAATGATCTTCTTGTAGCCTGCTTGCAAAAGAAAATCATTTGAAACCGCTCACATTTTCTTATAGGTTACCTAAATTGAATCAATCAAATGATTGTACTTGTTAGTGTTTTCTAGGAACATAGCTTAATTAGGAGGTCTCTTGTGTGGGTCAAATCGGGTATTAGGGGATTATGCTCTCTTTCCTTTTGGGAAGATGAAAAACCTAGGCATGCTTGATTTGCCTTGGGAAAGTAATCCTTTTGGAATTAACCACATGATTTTGAGTGTTTGGGAGAAAAAAACATTGGATAGGAGAGTATTGTATTTTTCCCTTGTGGGAAAATCAAAAATCTACTCTTTTCATTGCCACTCTATGCTTTTCAAGTTAATCCTTTAGTTGGGCCTGTCGGTTGAGGTAAAAAGCTCCCGAGAATGACCCATGTGAGAACAAGGTGTAAGCCACATGACTCCAACTCATCTTAATCAATTTTTCTTCTTGGGGTTAAAGCCTCAGAAGTTGGATATCATTTGATCTTATACTTTGCTCTCACTGAAGCACATAGTAGGGTCTTATAGTCTCAATCATGTTCACGTGACTACTCTTTCCAAGGTGCTTTGTGGGGCTATATGCCTCAATCGTGCTTGTGTGGAAACAAAAGATATATCTGAATGAAGACCCTTACTAAAATCCATTAATCAAGGAGCTACCCAGGTCACCCCTGAAAGCTTGATAATCTTTGTGCAAGGAGGATAGTAACCTCCCCAAAATACTTGCACATTAATGCCACCTTGAACATTTGGAGTCGGCTAATATGACATTATGACTGGAGCCATTGTGTGCTTGGTAATGAATGTATTCTAATTAGCTCGCATGTGTGCACCTACATTTGTGCAAAAAAATTTTCTAAGCTAAGCCAACTTCCTTAGGGTAGGAACTTTGTTTAACTATCTTTATGGAGATTTAAACAAGAACATACATACCTCAAAGACACGTTATTATACAGCAAATTCTTTGTCACTACTGCTTAAATACTACAAGGTTGTTTTTTCCCTTGTTGGATTGTTTGCAAACTATGCTTGTTCTTTGTCCCATGTCTTTAATGCTTGAAAATGTTTTCTTTCCATTGCACCTCATTATTTATCCAAATATGACTAGATAAGCCTCATTGTTGATCTTTGAATCTCAAATCAATTCATCACCTCCTCATCAAGATCATCATTCCTTCTTAGAGAAAAATCAATCATCCTTGGACTATAGTCAAACCAATAAAAATAAAATCCAATCTTTCGTTCCTCCATCCTCCTTAGGTTGAAAGATTTTAATCAAAACTGTCACAAAGACCTTCATTTTTAGCAAACATATTCAATCAAATTATTGATTGTAGAACACCAGCCTATCTCAAGTAATTAATCCATTGATCTTGTCCTATTTTTCTTGGGATCACAAGTCTATCTCTGAGTGGAAGAAGACGTTATCCAAATTAATCCATTGTGTTTGGATCATCATAAGGTCTTGTGTCACCTAGGTTTTTATCTAAAAAAATTTAAATCCAATCCAATTCCAATCATTCAATAAAATCAAATCAATCAATTTCAATTCAATCAACCTAATCCAAAATCAATCAAAATTCAATAAAGATCAAATCAAGTCCAAGTCCTTGCTCCTAAGTTCATCCTTCATCTTTCATCTTTCGGAGGTCATCATTGTATGGTAGTTACTCGATCCCAAGATAAAAACAAGAGGCGCACAAAAGCATGCACCAACCATGATGATGATAATCCTTTTGTGGCTCATCCCTTCTTTCAAAGTCATGAAGTACATGCTAAGGACATCACCAATGTCCCCAAATAAATGAATTGGTGGATCAAGATGAAAGGCCTACTCAAGTGAATGATTTCCTCAGTGATCCATACAATTTAGAGATGGTTGAGAAGGCCATTAATAATAATAGTGGAGATATCTTACTAAACCTTATCAATAATGGTGTCATAATACCCGCCAAATTTGATGAGTCTCTCCTTTTCAGCAATATTATCAAGGCTACAGGTGCTACAAACATGACCACAACCTCAACCTCTAATATAACATCATCCCATTGATGATCATATTTTTTCAATTAGTATACAAAGGAAACATTTTTGAACCGTTGGTATCATAAAAACTGAAAGACAGGTTTATAATGTAACTCAACACAACAGTTAACAGAGGTCACCAAAAATGTTATGTACAGAGGAAACCAAGAGACATATCACTGTGTAAAATGACAACATAATTCACAGAGGAACCCGATAGAAGTTTACAGTGTAACCTGAGAAAGAAAACTGATAGATAGTCTATAGAGAAACCCGATAGGAAAGACTACAAATAAACTTGAGCACCAGTCTACCGAGAGACAACTTTAATTCCAAGAAATGTGGATCTGAGTTACACGTCAGATAAAACACTTAAGTTTTATATTTATCTTAAAGCTTATCTTTAAATCCATTTCTTGAGGGACAAGTGAAGTAATTGTAATTGTTTTAATTAGTCTAACTGATTGAAAACATGAAAAATAGGAGATCAAGGTCAAGTTGTAAACCTTTGATCATAGAGTTATCATTGTAAAGCGTGAAACTTATTTAGATCAAACTCATTGTAGAAATAGATGTGTAATCAATTAGAACAAGATGATGTAATGATAATTTTAGCTGAAGAGCACATCTAAGGATCAGATACAAAGTTTTATGTATAAGGACAACAAAAGATGGAATCAATTATAAAGAACAAGATCCAAGGCTACCGAGAAGAACATAGGTATTAATTAGTCACTTTAGGTGATACATCATATTGTAAACTTTAAAGGATTTGTACTCAGCAATTCTAGATTGGATATACTCAGGTCAATAAGTATTTTTGACTACATTCTAACAAGTGTAGAAAATAGAAGAAATCCTTTAAGAAGGTGGATTTAACAATCCTTTTGTAAATCTCTTAACCGAGTTCACACTAAACAATGTTGCTAAAGATCTTAGCAAAGTAGACCTTAACCAGTTTAAACATGTTCCTCCTAATAGGATAAGATCATCAGAAGTGATGAAACTTGTAAGCCTTAACCGACCCCTTCCATTCTATAGATAGTGAAGCTTTGTGGGTTTCATCCCCACCATAATTTTTACCTTCTAATAGGGGTTTTCAGTGTTACCAAATCTTGTGTCATGTGTCATTACATTTCATTAATGTTTATATGAATGTTAACATGCAATTAAGTTTATGAAATGGTATTACATGAAAAAAGATAGAATAGCACATATGGTCATTAATGCAAGGATTTGATTACTAAAGGATAAAAGTTTAATTGACAAAAAATTGTAAGGGTACCAATTCACCCCTCCCCTCTCAGTACACACCATTCCATTATTCCAACAATTGGTATCAGAGGTAGATCTCTTATTTGGAAAAAGTTAAATCACTTGAGAGAAAAGATCATACAATGGAAAGGTATAAGCTAGACAAGAGTATTGAGAATCAGAAGTTGGAGATACAGATCTTCTATGAGAAATATAAAGAAGCTAGAATCAAGATGAGAGAGCTACTGGATGAAAGAAAGGTTATGGCATCTCATTATAATGAAACAGACTATCATTAAGAAGAGATACCTGATTTTTTTGAGTCAACAGGATCTACATCTAGCAATACATCAGACACATTAGAAGGAAGCATTACAAATCTGAATGAAATAAATCAACATCTAGCTGGACAAGTGAAATCAATGCAAATTGATCAAGAGACACAGATGGTAAGTATGATTAAGGTTATGAATAATGCTAGACAAGCTTATCAAGAAAGAACACTATCTATTGATGATAGGAGGAAGATCACTGAAAAGCTACAAGAGAGAGAATAAAAAATACAAAGACTTACTAAACATCATCATGAGATCACCAATCAAATAGGTCTTATGAGTCATGAGGAAAATCAAGTGAACATAGAAATGAATGGCAAATTGGAAGCTATTGGTGAAGTAATAGAATAAAATGAAAAACTAAAGCATGAAGTAAGAATTTAGCAACAACACAATGATATGATCAAGAAAGATGAAGAAATCACAAAAAGAATGGATGATTTTCTGGATGGACAAAGAAGATTCAACAAAAATACTAGTCTAGGGTATACCAAGCATTGAGAATCATCATACCAAGCTGATCCAAAATATGTCTACACAAATCCAAGACCAAGGAAGTTTTCTTGCAATTACTGTAGAAAATCAGGCCACACATAAAATGTTTGTAGAAGAAAAATCAAAGGTATTCCTAAATCCACTTCTACATTCATAGGAAATTGTTATAACTGTAACAAGAAAGGACACAAAGAACATGAATGAATATCTAAGGTGAAACAACCAAAGAAGGAAACCTACATGGAAAAATATTGTCCTACTTGAAAAATGTATGGGAACACATCTCTTGAATATAGGAAAAAGAAAAGGTAAGCATGGAAACCAAAAGAATAAGAAAATGATTATCAACCAAAAAGAGTCGATAACTCATATGTTTGGGATTACAACACATGGACAAATTACGTAGAATGTGGTAGAAATGGACACATAGCTGAAAAATGTATGAGAAAATGGATGAGAAGGTCTAGAAGCTGGACTAACCCTGGAATGGCATGCTTACACTGTCATAGGGTCAGTCATCTAAGAAATGACTACAGATACCAAGTGACAGAGACAAGAACTTTTGCAAATGGAAATGCCATTGAAGACATTAGAAAGATGAGAAGCAAAATGTGGAGCAAAGCTACAAACATAGATGATGTTGGACCAAGCAATACAATTGGTGAAACCTTATCCAATTGATCTGGTGATAGCACCACCCCCACCTAAGCAGAACAAGTAAGTATGGAACTTCACTATACCAAGTCATATTTTACATCAGTTCCATTATACATTGATAATATGCCAAACTAGAATGAATAAATATGCATTATGGTATTACTTGTTATAAATCTGTGAATACAATCACATCAGTCAATACATACCGAGAATCGTCGGTGTACATTTAAAAGATAAGTTGTTAGTGTAAACTGAGCATCATCGATAACAATGTAAAAATACAATTAGTGTTCGCCACATATCAAGCACTATCGGTAAACATGTGAAAGGTAAATTGAGTTGACACTTACCCCGAGCATCACATTCTTACCGAGAACGAAGTTAGCATGTTCCCCGAGCAACTTCATCTTCAAACACCAAGAAGTGGGTAAAGTATTAGATGCACCACTTAGGGAATCATATATAAAAGGCCATGGAATAGCTCATTCATTCACCATGCGATTAAGAGTGAAGAGCAGAGCAAAGCATAGCACATAGAGAAGAACATCGACTAGATTGCAGAAGTGATTAACAAGCAAATTCAATACATTCAAACATAGTCATAGCAGCAACAATAGGTCAAGTGAGTATCTAGAGACTCACCAAGGTCACAATTTGTTTACGAGAAAAGCCCTAATTTCTAGAAACCATGGCAATCACATCTCACATTTCTAAGATTAAGAACGCCAAGGATAAAAAGGTTAACCTAATCAAGAACACTACATGTAAAGAGCCTAAATACAAATTCTATCCAAAGGTAGCTTCACAACCTGATGATGTTGGTGTGTTCTCAAGAATACCACCTAAGGTTTTTCTAATCAAGGATGTCTGAGCATATATCCACTGCAAAGTTGCAAAAATCGGAGATCTGGAAGTGGAGGAAGCTTATAAGAATATTTTCACAAACGGAACCATCAAGGATGAACACAAAAAAAATGAGGTAAAAGAGCTGACAAACACCCTAATGTTCTAGAAGGAATTCAAAACCGAGTGGATCAGGATAGTGTTGAGCAGAGTGCATGACCGAAAGATGTGGTTGGACGAGCCAAAATAGATCACTAGGGATGTGATACACATAGTGACCGATTATCCAATAATTGACAAGGCCAAGGCACTTAAGAATCCTCCTCTTCCCGAAATAGAGAAGATGAAAGGTGCAGAATGGGATGGCAGAGGATTGAAGGTAAACACCATCACTGAACTGGAACTGAAGTTTGATGCATGCGTATTGGGATACAAGATATTACAAGCCAGCAAAATGAATAGTATTTCATGTGGAGCAGTAGACACTACTCACAAGATTGTGCAGAAGGGTCTATAGTGGGATCTATCTAAGCTTCTACTAAAGTGATTGGAGGATAACATGAGGACCATTAGATCAGAAAAATCTAACTCATGTAAGTTTGGCTCACTCCTCATGTGCATGTTTTTCTACTTTCAAGACTTCTTCTCATCTGTCAGTAATGTCAATTGGGACACTACCCGACCAATTAAAATTCAAATCAGTGAATTCATCAAGTCACTAGGTGACCACTTTACATCAGTTATGGATTCTTATTTCATTGGATTTAAGGATAGAATGCATAAAAGGATGAGGATACCAGAACAACTAGTAGAACAATATAATAATGATATATCTTTTATGGTGGACATCAATACCACCTTAATCAAACCATCTGTACCAAGGATGGTATGGTTAGCACCACTTTACTATGAGATCAACATAGATCAAGCCACCAATGCTATTGAAGCATTATTAAATGAACCATTAGGCAAATCATTACCAAGGTTTGGAGCCTATGAAGAGGCTAAGGAAAGAATAAAAACTAGCAGTGAAGAAAATCAACAGAAATAAGGATAAAATGGTAAAGACACTTAAGAAAAAGTTGTCAGTAAATGATGAAGAGATGGAACAACAAAAAGACACCGAGGGACACTTACCCATCGGTGAAGGTGAACAAGTGAGTGACTTTGAATCAACAGAGTCTGATGCACCACCCCCAAAGAAGCTAAGAACTACTACTACATCTAGAACAAGGAGTCAGATAACAAAAGATGCAAGCTCATCACCAGTTAAGAAAGGAAAAGTGAGGACTTACAAGAGGAATCATCAAACCAAGAAAACTTCAGAACCAAAGAGGAGAAGGAGATTAATCCAAAGCAAGGACGATAAATAAGACACTGAACAAGATGAACAACCTAAAAAGAACAAACTTCCTACCATAATTGATGAGGTTGCTTCATCAATCATCAAGTCAGGTAGAATATCTGATCCTAATATTAGACAATAACTAACTTTGAATCCCAAGGATTAGACCAAGATAGAAGAATCCATTATCAAGACAATGTGTATATTCAAATATATACCTATATAGTTTGAAAAGATGATGCCACAAGAACTTCTAGACATGTTATCAGCAAGAAGGAAATTTGCATTAAATTCTGAAAGACAAATAAGGGAAAGATCCCTAGTGTCAATTATGCCACCCGAGTCAAAGCTGGAAAAAATTGATGAAATGATGAAGATGCATTCAAAGAAGTTCTCAGCAAAATTGAGAGCCTATAAAGTACTTCAAGGAAGATTAATAGAGCTTGAAAAAGAAAGTGATGATTCTTGGAGAAAAATTGTCAATGTATCTAAAAATGATAAAAGCTCCAAGAAAGTATTAGCACTCACCAAAAAGCCTCAAAATGAAGAGGAAGAGGCTACATCGAGCCCTAAACACATCTTTATGAATGACACTAAGGATGAAAATCTAGTTGAATTGAACACAGAAGCTAGTAAAGAAATGGATGACATACCTAAGATTTTGTAGTCATTAAAGGACACAATAGATTTCACAAACCAAGATGTGACAATAATAAATAACACTGGAGGTGATCCTGCCAATGAGGCAAAGGCAGATGAAGATGTCACTATTGCCATCAAGAAAACCAAGGAATAGGACACAACAATGGATGCTGCACAAGTTAATATACTAGGAAAAATTCCATTATTGATACAAGCTATCAATATCACCTTAGAAAAGGAGAATTTGCCTAAGGATGATGCAAGTATACCCGATGATAAGGGTGAAGAGGATCAGAAAAGCGTAAATGATGAACCAAATGTAACTGATGGAGAGAAGAAAGATGCAAGTAAATAAAAAGGTGATGTCACTCCTAAGGATACCAAAGGAGAAGCTACAGATAAAGCTAAGGTTGATTTGGAGACGTCTACACCCAACTGACAGGTGACTACCAAGCAATAGGTAAAAGGCACAACACCTCTGAAGCCTTCACCAAGTACATCAGACCAAGAAAAAGAACTTGTTATGGCACTACATACAACTACCTCCACCATAATTGCAAAGAACAAGAAGAAGAATAAAAATCCAGTCACCTTGGATGAGATCATTGAGATACGCGACTGTGATCCTAGGACATTGGATCCAGAGTCACTTGCAAAGTATGCCTATTTTTGTAAAAGAAAATCTATACAAGATAAACTCAAAAAGGAGACCAAGGACATACATGTACTAGAGACAACCAAGTAAATACTTATGTAGATTGTACCTGATATTGATATTGATCAAGATGCTCCTATACTTGATCAATTAGCATATCATACCAACATCATCATATCATAGAATGTAGATGTAGAGAAGGCAATAGAAGAATGTGCAGAGAAGAAATACCAATACAAATTAATAAATAAAATAAGACAATATGTGGAAGAGAACAATGTAAAGCTATCTGAACTGGTCAGCACATTGGAACCCATTATTTTAGAATTTATAACCTTAGTTCAGAATTTATGCACTATAGAGAAATTCACTAAGGAGAGTAGTGAAAATATTGCACAAATAGATGCAGATCTAAATGCTAGTGCACAAGGTCTAACAAACACTAACAATGCAATCAAGTTGCATTATGACAAGATTATGGAAGCTAAAAGGTTGAGACTTGAGATTCTAGAGGCAGAATCAAAATTCAGAGATGAGGTAACCGTGCTCCAGGTTCTACTCCTACCAAATCTTACATTACTGCAACAACATATGACTTCGGAAAGAAAATTGATTACTACCTCGGAGATGTCTATCACTGACAGTATTTATGATATGCACGCAAGAATAACATTGGAGCACATGGACCTGGAACACCTTAAGGAGAAGTGGGGGAAAATGATGGAAGAGATGCAGAACTCCCATTCTCACATCTTTGACAAGTTGTAAGTATTACACCTTTGTCCTTATTATCAAAAAAAGGGAGAAATAATATGTGACAAAGAGAGAAATAATAAAGGGGGAATTGATAAGGTAAAAAGAAGGAAATAATGAAAGGAGGAAATATATGTATAAAGGAAAGAATATATACATGTACATATACTATACCGAGGCATACACATAGGGGGAGTCATATTGACAAGGTGAACACATGGTGTATATACTAAACATTTTATTTTTTGTACATATCAATTTTTTATACGAATGTCAAAGGGGGAGATTGATGATCATATTTTTTCCATTAGTATACAAAAGAATTAGTTTTGAGCCATTGGTATCATAAACACTGAAAGACAAGTTTATAGTGCAACCCGACACAACAGTTAACAAAGGTCACCAAAAATGTTAAGTACAGAGGAACCTGACAGAGGACCCCGATAGAGGAACCTGACAGACAGATCAATGTGTAAACTGACAACATAATTCACAGAGAAACCTGACAGAATTTTATAGTGTAATCCAACAAAGAAAACCAATAGACAGTCTACAGAGCATCCTGAGAGGAAAGACTACAGAGAAACCTAAGCACCAGTCTACCAAGAGGCAGCTTTAATTATGAGAAATGTGGATCTGAGTTACATGTCAGATAAAACACTTAGTTTTTATATTTAGCTTAAAGTTAGCTTTAAATCCATTTCTTGAGGGACAAGTAAAGTAATTGTAATTGTTTTAATCAGTCTAGACTGAATGCAAACATGCAAACTAGGATATCAAGTTCAAGTTGTAAACCTTTGATCATAGACATATCATTGTAAAGCGTGAAACTTATCTAGGTAAAACTCATTGTATAAATAGATGTGTAATCAATCAGAAAAAGATGATGTGATGATGATTGTAGATGAAGAGCACATCTAAAGATCAGATACAGAGTTTTATGTAGAAGGATAGAAAAAGATGGAATCAGTTATAAAGAACAAGATCCAAGGCTACTGTTGATGGGTCTTTTTGACTAGGTCTGCCAATAGAAGTAAGTTGTCACCGAGTATCGGGTTACCGGCCAACTTCTCCTGTAAAGGTTGTATAGGGAAATGATATTCCCTAGGCCTTCAAGCACGTGAGAGATGGGTCTTGAAAGTGTGGGGGCTCAGTTGGGAATGTGACTGTTTTGTTTGGGGGGACAGTTGGTTATCTTGGCTCGTCTTCTTTGGGGATTTAGGTAAGTGGGGTTTCCTGCAAGCATTCATTAAATTTTCCAAATAAACTTCAAAAGATAGATCAGGGATAGAAGTATTTAATCTACTTATAGTTATGCTAAACATTCAAAACATCAACCATGCTCTAACATACTACACTAAATACTGAAGAAATATAGAACCATCAGCTCATATTTAATCAATAGCGAGGGAAAAGAAGGTCTCTAATCTACTTAAAATATCAGAGTAAGGGACATAAAGAACATACAACACAAAATATTGTTAATCTAGAGATCAAAATGCTAACAACATCATCGAGAGAATCCTTCCTTCTTCATTAACATGTTTCCAGCAGGCATTGGTGCGTACAATCATGGTGGCTCCAAGGGAGCATCTAATTACTAAGAATCTACAAAAAATAAGGAGCATTGAGCTCTGCAACTAAGAACTAAGAATTGAGAAAAGCCAAAATGCTATTAGCTATGGACTGCAAAATCATCAATTTCACTGACCCTTGAAATGAGGTCAGACTTATTATTTATACACAAGTTTTGACCAAAAACTAACCTAACTTATTTTACACTGAACATTACCATACTATTTCCTATGGTTGGTACTACTTGCACCATGTTACAAAAGACCTTGAGACAGAGAAGGTCTGACATGTAAGAAGAAAGAGACAAGAAAGGTGGAGTGGAAGAATTGGCCTCGAGAAGAGAGCCAGGAGGAGAAAAAAAGAAATCCGATCCCCCGGGGATTGAGGCTACATGCCTCATTAATGGAAAAGTGGCTCCCTATCTTTGATGCGCTAGGTATTATGTTGAGGCGGCACCTTGGGAAAACCCTATTTCAAAATCATCCTCTAAGACGACATGCCTTGTTGCAGTTACCTATTTTCTGACACTTTTATTAACCATCTGATAGTGACTGGTTGGCTTCAGGAACTGAGACACTGGTCATTGAAGGAATACAAGATTGTGGGATTTGGAACTCTGGGATCTGGAAGCTTACGCTCCTTAAAGAATGAATAAATACCACATATATTTCCTGACAATCATCTCTGAAACCTGGAGAATTTTATTGTTCCTTAGTATCATTGAACATTTGTAGGAGCTGGGTGATCCCATCTTCGTTAATGTCCTTGAGGCCAGCCGGACGATACTTTTCCACATCTACCTGCTCACCTAGATTTGGAACATTTGCCTTGAATTCTGCAGCCATCTTTGCCGCGTCGTGACCTTTGAGCACCATGTGAGTTATCTGCGTCAGTTTTTTCTCCATCTATCCCCTTTGAGGATCCATATCGAGACTCTATTAGCTCATCAAAATTTCCCATGAAATATTCCTCCGTAGTGCACATTTCAATGCTAAAGGGATCAGCTCCGGAGACCTTCAAGATAAATGACTTGTACAAATTAAAAGAACATCAAACTTCCTAGGCTTTGTCATGAAAGGTCCCTACCAGTTGCTTGATTACCCCCAATGTGAGGTCAAGTCTGGAGTGCTGGGTCTGGACAAAGTTAAAAGACTCCTCTCCCAAAATTCTAGCCTCGGAGACAACTTCTTCTCCGATACTGATGAGTTCTTCAAAATTAGCCTTCCATGCTTCATAGTTTTCAATGTCTCCCTCCCAGATGGAGATAGTGGTTTCAGCCTAATGCAAGACATTTCTGGCTGCATATAAGTCTGGAGTGTGGATATTAAGAAATTCCAGACATTTCCCACCTGTTCTGTAACCCATTCATCAACCGCTTGGGCCTTTCTTTTCATCATCCTTAGTGAATCTATGTCACCCTAAGGGAGTGGTGCCCCAGATGTGGAGACATCTGAGGGGATGGTAGTAATAGGCTACGCAAGCTCTGTTAGCAGCCCCATGAGGTTTGCATTCTTTTCTTTTTTTGCCTTGAACCGGGGTCAGAACAAGGTAGAGAAAATACCTTGAGCCAATGTCCGAATTCCAGGGTGGCATCTAAAAAAGTAGGAGGAGACAATCTGGGCCTCCTTTTCATAGCGAGCCTCCACTGCCTTGGTTGCTTCTTTCAATAGGTCTAGTTTACCTTGTTTTCATGTCTTCCCTAGTGATACTTTGGTGATAGAATATTCATCGGCCTTAACCGTGGCTTCATCTATATCTAGGGAAGGTGTCGTGATTATAACAACTGTACCTCTGTCTGGCCCAGTTTGAAGAGTATGGACTGTCTGAGCTTTCTTAGCCTTGGGAGGATTCTACATTTGTCCCATCATCTCTGCCAATGAGAGATGGGCCTTGGGTTTTTCTGAGGCCTTCCTCTTCTGGGATTCTATCAACCAATGTGGCAGTAGGGGTGGCTTTGCAGCCAAAATCTTTTCCTGTGGCTCCCCTTCGGGGTTTCATTGGGTTTCCCTGATATTCTTAGCCATTTCTGACTCTTTCCTTATATCTTCAGGATCTTTAGCACTATTTACTCCCATGGTGCTTCTGTCCTTTGCCTCAGTATCTGTGTCCTTAGCAATGTTGGGATCAACATCCATTTCCTTGGGGTTCTATTTCCCACCCTACTATTGTTCTTCATTAGCCTCCTCTGCTAGAGTGTCTTCTTCAATTGGTGCATTTTCTGGAGGTGGTGGAGGTATCATGCCAAGATTCAATGTTTGAGCCGCTATAATTACCTCACCAAATGTTACCTTTGGTGGTGGCGCTTGGAATATGGCGGTTGGGGTCATGGTTGATCCTGTTAGTCTAGTTTCCTCAACTGATGTCATTTGCTTATCCTATATTTTCCTATCCTCTATGGTTACTTCTACCTGTATCTCCGGGACTTCGGAGATGTCCATCTATTCTTTCTCTTCTGCTCCCTCTTCCCAAATTTCCTATTTTTGGGCAGCTTCCTTCTCCGGGAGGTTCCTTCCAAGAGGGGGCGTCATTTCCTCTTGGGAAGCAACCTCTTCAACTGCCCCCCCCGATATGTCGCTGCAAGTTCCCAAATTCATCAGTCCCAAATAAATCATCGAATTCATCATAGGGAGGGGAGTTCTCTGGGATATCTTCAAGTTCTTTGTCCGGCTTCGGAGAGTTGGAAGAAAGAATCTATACATCTTGGATGTTTGGCATCACAAGTTTTGGCTCCGCATTTGGTTGAGAGTTAGTCTTATTTTTCTTTCTCTTGGTTATCAAAGGGGGCCCTACATCCATCATAGTTTCCTACTCCTCTTCCACTTTGGTCCTTGTTGCTTGGACCATCAATGCCGCCAGTAAAGGGGAAGAAGGAGGGCGAACAGGTCCGGTCATATGTACCAGGGTGGCCAACCGCATGATTAACTTATCCTTCATTTGTTGGGAGACTGCCAACATTTCTTACATTTTCTCTATTATGGGGTTTACAACGGGGTCCCCATTATCCTTTTTCCTCTTTCCTCTGGTTGTGAGGAAGTTTCGGCCCCAGAAGTTGACCCGCACACAAACGGGCCAACTTTATGTGTGCTCCTTACGCATGCCTTCTTAAAATATGTGTGGCTACGTTCGACCATGTCTTGGGTGAGATCATCAATTGTGAGACTTTCCTGGGTGTTCCAGTCTACTGGAGAGAGGGCCATCTTGTCTACCCCCTTTTCTTTATATTACGGCTCTACTGTGGATCTGGTGTCTGAGAATTTGTCTGGGAATTTTTGAAGCTTCAGCCTCTCCATCATCCCCATTTTCATCCAGATGAAGTGCCAGCTCTAGACTTCAAAATCATCCTGGCAATCTTCCCAAAAATCCTCCATGTGAAATGCATGGGGCTCTGATACTTGGGGAAGTGTCATTGCTATTTTTCCTAGAAGATTAAAGTTCTTCCACTCTAGATAGAATTCATTTAGGCCCAAGCTTTTAAGTTCACTGTCCGCCTCTCTTTTAGCAGTCAGAATACATGAGTAATTCTCACAGGTGATTGGGAATGGAACATTTATTACCTTATTCACTATGTAGAGGGCGTGCAGTTCCAAAATTTGCCAGCAGTATTCCAAAAGAATTTTTTTGTTCCCACAGTGCTTGGGCAACAAATAGGGTTACCTAGAGAAGTCGGTTACCTAAATATAAGTGTGCTATTGGAATTGAATGTAGTAGTGGCCATAATTTATGACCAAATCCATTGCCTCGTTGGAGAGGTGGTACCTGACATCCCTGGTAGGCATGAGGAGATTGTAGTAAATGAAGGCATCATTTACTTAGCAGAAGCTGAGGAAACTAGCCTCCCATTGGATTTGTGAGAAATAATCCCAGGGAGCCTTTTGGCACTGACCAAGCTTGAGTATGCTTGCTGTGAGTAGCCAGTTTGTGACAAGTCATTATTTTTCTAGAGCCCAGAGAATGTAGGATGTTAGGTAGAATTTAGAGGTCTAGGTGACCTGGAGGAGCTGGGAGGCCACATGATTTGAGATGATGGTGGCCTAATCAAAGTATTACTTGCTAGAAGAGATACTGAGAAAGAAGTAGTACATCCATGATGAAAATTCCTAGGCATAGGGTTTTCCAAAGATCCTACACAATGCTATGATCCCCATCTATATGCTTTCCTTGAATTCTGATCAGGGGATTTCTAGCTTCATCCTTTTGTAGTCTTTCTTTGGCATCTTCAACCAGTTGTTGTTCAGATATTGTTAGGCCATGTGCTCTAAATCCATAAATTCCTACAGCGCCTGGGATCAAGTGATGAAGGCCATGTCATCAAACTGGGGAATTCCTAGACTAGCCTAAAAAGTTGCAACGTCCAAAGACACCATAGGAGTTGGATACCTGGTCGGGACTGAGGTAGCAAGCATGATAGCCCGAATGGATGAATTATAGTGTGCGGCCAGAGTAAGAATAATTTCTATGGCTTGCACAGAACATGGAAAGCAAGCAACCTATAGAATCCTAGAGTTGCCAATATTGATAGCCAATGGGTCTCCGTCCGTTCATTGGATGTACATCATTTTCACCAGGACTTGCATTTCCTCCCACATTTCGACGCTGGTGTCGGTGATCAACTAAAACTTGGAATCAATCTTTGATCTCGTGATAGTGTTTTCATTTAATTACTTCATGGTCAGGGGAAGCTTTTCTAGGGCCTCTCGATCTTAGTCCTGACAACTTCCCTGGTGACTACCATGGTGGGGAGATCTGGAATCCCAGGTGGAGAGGATTTGGATGCCTCTGAAATGGTGAGAGTGTGATGTTGAAAACCTGCAAGGCAAGATGACTGTCAGAATTTATATAAGATAAAATGCTACTCCAGGTCCTAGAGATCTTACCATTGCATCTGCACTTGCAAGAGTTAGTTTGTCAAATCCTGGGAAAGATGTGCGTACAATGAAAACTAAGGAAACTAACCAACATCTGGGGCTTCGGGGATTCCAGCATATCTGATACAAAGGAAATAGGAGCCAGATGGGGAAATAGGACCCAGGGTCCAAAAACTAACCGTTGGGTGACATGGCTGGAAGATGAGTCGTATTAGGCTGACGTGGATGTCACATGGCCATGCAGTAAATAAGAGTTATGGAAAAAATGATGACAACTATCTGAACATGCGTGAAGTGGAAGCCACTTGGCTGGACTTGAATGCGTGCATGGGAAATAAATTTTCCATTAAGACTGACTCGACGAAGGAGAGAGAAAATTGCCATGGTTGAAACCAGCAAGGAGCTGAATCTGAACTAGGTGGTATTCTTTCAAGAAGGAAAGCTCAAAAATTTGGGAAAACATGGGCAAGGGTACTGTGAGCTTGACGCAATACCAAAAGGATATACATCAAAAAATATAGTAGAGTACAGAGGGCCGAGGGTCGAAACTTGTACACACCATTTACTGACATTTACACAATATACAAAATAGCTACATAAATGTACAGTGCACAAGAAACCTACCTAAATTACAACTGCGCAGAGGACAGACAACCCTCTTCTAGTGCCATCCCACCAACAAGAGGTGACCAAAAGATAGAACCAGAAATGAAAACCCCAAACAAAACTAGAAGCAAACAAAAAATAGAAAGAAAACAAAACCTAAAACAAACTAGAACCAGAAAACCCCAAACCAAAGAATGAATGCCAAAGGCTTACCTAGAGCGTGAGAGATGCAAGAAGGACAAACATGGAAGTCCTACAACAAGCTATCCTTTAAAAACTATGAAAAAATACCGCAAACCACCTGCTAAATGTTTCTAATCACTACTAATCACTAGGATAATCAACACTTAATCACTTCAAATTTGCCTTAATTGCTCTGGTAAATCGCCTTAGGTTTTTTATCATGGTAAATGTGAAAATGACAGGTAAATTCTATTTACACTACTAGGGTAAAAAGTGTGATACCTTTCCCAAAAACTCTAGAATAGGCAAGCCCCAAACTCCAGGCCCGGGGATTTCACATAACCATAACTTCTCGCAAAAAGAAGACATCATGGTGGAGAATCCCAGAGTCTGGGATCTGGCTTTGGAAAGACCAAACTCTGGGACCATGTCCCAGAGACACAAGAAGACAAAAAAAAAAAAAAAACAAACCTCACGGAAGAAAATCCCAGAGGGAAAACAAAGAAAAAGAAAGCAAGGCAGGAGCAAAAGAAAAAAAAAGGGGAACCCAACATTTTGCCCACAAAATGTAGGGATGGGTAATCAGGGTATAACAAATGGAAACTATCTGGGATGCATGCCTTAGTGCATTTGAGAACTGTAGAATCTTTGGTTAGCAAAACTAGAATCAATCATTACTTGGAGCATCCTGCTTGCAAGGTGCGAAGCATCTAATAAAAATTTGGCCCATACATGATTCAATCCTTGGTCCTTCGTCAGTTTTGAAGTGTGTGTTTTGAAAGAAAATCAAGCCAATTACCTCTGAGAGAAGTAGAGAAGAGGCACTAAATATATCAAACCAAAGTCATCAAATCTACTCATTTCCCCTAGGTACCATAATTTCTCCATTCTCTAGTTCTCTTTATTTCTTTCTTTTCTTAGATGTGAAGGCGATACTCCTTTCACCATTAACCTTAAGCTTAGCTAATTTTAACAATGGTACTTATTTCACCTTTCCATCCACTTCAAATTGCTAAATAGGGGAGAAAACTCCAAACCCAGAAAGAATTTAAATATTTTTCAGACTTGGGCCAAAAAATTAGTGCGACCGATCTACACTCAGTGTGTCCGATACTTGTTCCTTTTGATTTTTATTTAACTGATTTTCGAACATCCGGGGGATGAATCTGATGAAGATTGATCATGGCCTTTTACTAAACTTATAAAATAACTTTCAGAGCGTGGACCAATTCCACCATGCTAACAATAGATTCCAAGTTCACCAAAATGAAAAAGGTACCATCCTAGAGACTAGATGTTATGCGTGGCATACCGGTCTACAAAATGGAGGGAAAAATACTGGGAACCCAAAAAATAAAGAACAAAGCCGAAAAACAAAATGAAAAGAAAGAGGGGCGGTCCTGGAGGATAGCCAACAAGACTATTTACAAGACAAGGCACCCCAAATAGAGCATTGAGAAGAATATTTACAAGCAGAACTTTACATAAAATACAATTCTGGACAAACTCACCTCATTAAAAATAATGCTTGAGAAACTGTCCATTGACGGGAAATGGAACAGCTTCTTTGGTCATGGTACTGAGGTGATAAGTATTTTCCCTGCAGATCTTAGATATCAAGTATGGTCCAAGCTAGAGTCATTGAAATTTGGTGTGCTTTCCTTTCTTTTTCTGAGTCTTGTCCCACAAAAGGACCGAGTCCGAGATCTGAAAGGCCTTATACTGGGCTCTTTGGTCAAACCATCATTTTACTACTGCTTGGTGATGCACAAAGTGTTCAAGGGCTACGTCTCTTTGCTCTTCCATTCACACCAAATTTAGAAGCTGACCTTCCATGATGTTGTCCTGGTTTCTGAATTCCTGCATGAACTACAACACCAGGATCTGTAGGTTAATAGGGAATACTAGGTTTTGTTCATAAACTAGGTGGAATGGAGAATTCCTCAGGGCTACCTTAATTCGAATATGAACCGCCCAGAGAGTATATCTCAGCTTTTGGTGTCAATCCTGGGGGTTCTGATCTAATAGATGTTTGATCACTTCAAGTAAATTTTTGTTGGTTAATTCAGCAACACCATTCCCCTGAGGGTAATAGTTGCTGGAGAACTTCAGAGTGATCCTTTTGTCATAGGTCCATTCAAGTAATCATGCTGAAGAAAATGTTAGACCATTGTCACATACTATAGCAAAGGGCATTCCAAATTGCGTGACAATGTTTTCTTCCAGGAATTTTATAACTATGTCTGCCATGTTGTTTTTACAAGGGATCACTTCAAACCATCAGGTGCAATAATCGGTGGAAGTCAAGATGTATCAGTGGTTGGAAGATGAGTTTGTGTTGATTTCCTTGATAAAGTCAAATGCCCATTGGGTGAAAGGCCTAGCTTTGAAGACTGGCTGTAAAGGCATAGCTGGGTTCTACTCATGATGTGCCACGGTCTGGAAAGTGTGGCATTTCCTGAAGTGAGTGTAGAAATCCTTAAAAATATAGGGCCAATAGTATCTGGCCTAAAGGATTTGATGGGCAGTGGTGTCAGCTGAGCCATGCCCAGTTCCAAACTGCTTGTGGAATTCTTTGATAATCTCTGCAGCTTGAACCCTATCAATGCACCGGAGGTACACTCCCTCATAATTCCTATGAAAAAGTGTGGCATTTTTTATCATGAAGTGTGCACTTTTCAATCACAAGGCGTGACATTTGTTAGGAGGAAATTCCTCTGGTCATCTATTGTTCAACACCAAGTACACTAGGTCTATGTACCATGGATCCTGAGTGATGGACTCCATTGTATATGCCTGACATTTGATGTGTGGAATCTCTTCTTCCATCGCTCTACATAGTCCCTGGCCTCAGACTATCTTCATGGGTTGCATTTCTAAATCATATTCTTGGAGGATGGCCATCCATTTCCCCTGTATTTCACCCAATTCACTCTGCATCAGTAGGGATTTTACTACCTGGTCTGGGATGATAGCATGCACTTTTCTCTGGAGGATATAATGTCATAATTTCTTCACGGTGTGAACATGAGAAAAGGCCTATTTTCCAAAGGTGAATACTGGAATTTGGCGTTCTTAAAGGGGGAGCTCATGAAAGCTATTGGTCGTTCCTCCCCTTCGACCTTCTGGGTGAAAACTGCCATGGTAGAATGCAGCAAAGCAAAGGAATATATGTAAAAGGGGAGGGAGTAGTCCAGACTAGCCAAGACTGGGGCCTCCATTATTGTTTGTTTAATCTAGGAGAATGCCTACTTTGCCTCAAGGCTCCACTCAATCTTAGTATCTTTCTTCATCATTTCATTGAGTGGGTTTACGATCTCGGTGAATATAGTGATGAACCACTAGACAAATTTGATCTTTCCAAAGAAATATGTCATTTCCTTCTTGTTGTTGGGCATCTCTAGGCTTAGTAGCACTTCAACTCTCTCAGGGTTAATGGATATACCCTTCTCAGAGACAATATGCCTGAGCAGCTTCCCTTTAGTGACCCTAAATATGCATTTCTTAGGGTTGAGGGATATTCCATACCGATGAAATCTCTCACAAATCTGGGCTAGGTGGAGGAATGATCACACCTATCCCAGGAAAAGATGGTCAAATCATCCATGTAGATGATTATACACCGGTTCACAAGGCCCTTGAATGCGATGTCCATAGCCTTCTGAAATGTGGCTCCTGCGTTGATCAGGCCAAAGGGCATTCTCTGGTAGGCAAACTTTCCCCACTTGGTGGTAAAAGTCATTTTGTCTCTATCCTCGTATTTAACCATGACTTGGTTATACCCAGAGTACCCATCCAAGAAAGACATCATTTGTGATCCATTCATGATTTGTAGTACCTCATCCAATGAGGGGAGAGGGTGATTATCTTTCTTGGAAGCTTTGTTTAAATTTTGAAAAATCCACACAAAGGCGGATCTCATGCTTTTCTTCCTCATAGGGACTAGGTTGGCAACCCACGTAGTATGACAGATTGGGAAGATTATCTGGGCTGACAGTATTTTTTGAACCTCTTGATGAATTAGAGGCTCGACCAGTGGGTTGACCGATCATTAATTTTGCCGAAAAGGCTTAGCATCAAGTTTCAGTGGGATAGTATGAGTCATAATGGATGTATCATAGGTTTTCAAGTCCTCATATCCCCACGTGATCACATCAATATATTCTCAGAGAACAACGAGACTCTTCTCCTTCTCCTCAGGGGAGTAGGAGGTGCCGATGTGTATCATTTTCTCTTCACCAGGCTGGCTGATGTTGACTTTCTCAAATTTTCCTCCCTCAGAGGAGGATGATATCTTTTCTCGGCCCTGAGTGTCTAAGCCAAAGATTCATTCAAGTGCGACCATCCCCTTAGGGATGGTGTTGGTTGGTAGATCCATGATCCCGTCATCTTCATCACCCTTCCCAATATCATCATGATCTCTTTCTTCCACTATCTGGTCCTCAAAAACACCAACATTGGCCATGAAGGCAAGGATATGTTGGTCATCCTCAAAGACCTAAAAATTGGTGACATTTTCTGGAATGGACGGGGTGGGTATCATCTCAACAGAGAATTTCCAGAGCCAGGATCTAGCCATTGGCTCGAGAGTGCTGGCAGAAATGGCAAGGGCCTTTGGGACATAATTTTGTCTTTGAGGAATGAGTTCAATGCCAAAGGCATCAAAATATTCAATAAGGCTCCATGCCTAGTTGTGGTATGTGGCCAACCTTTTGTCGTGACAGGTGTATTGACTTCGGAATTGCTTAATGATCAACTCTGAATCACCCAGGGCCTGGAGGTGAGTGATTCCTTTTCTCAATGTGAATAAGAGCCCAAGGACCAAAGCCTTGTACTCTATGACATTGTTTATGTAGTTGAACTGTATCCTATAGGATGCGAGGAAGGATTTCCCCTGTAGGTTGATCAATTCCACTCTGGTCCCACAGCCTTGTTTGGATCGGGACCCGTCAAACTTAAGGGTCCACAAGTCATCGTTTGTTGTCTAGGGTTGGAAAGATGAAGTGGTCTTTGGATTATCTCTGGGAAGGTTGGGAGGAGTTTCCTCTGGCACTGATGGTATGTGGGTGAGGTTTTCCCCCGGAGAGTTTTCTGGTTCGGATCCCCGGACAAATGATGCCGAAGAGGTGCTGCCAACAGAAGTACTGGGTCCCTGGGAATCAGCTGTGTGTTCTTCCTTCTAGAGGGCATTGATGTGTTGGGTAGCAGTGGCAAGGCAAGGATCACACTCTAGCTCCAAATTTTTTTGATAATGCACTCGACACCATGTGCTGGACAAGAGTGTAGCGGGGGTCACTGTGGTACCCTGAGAGTTAACCTTGACCCTTAGTTTTTCATCTAAGTCCCAGATTCTCTGGGAAACCATGGGGTCCTCCCCGGGGGTGAAATTGAATGTTAAGATCTCAAGGGGTTTGTATACCCCCAGGGAAGTCTCAGAGAAGAGGACTTCATTTGCCCTCCCAACTTCGGTGAGGGCCTGTTTCATCTGAGGCTCACTTTCAACTTGGATCTGGTTAGATTCTCCCTCTCAGGGGAGCCACAAGTGGGAAAAGTCAGTCAAGAAATATCCATTCAGGGAATTGGACCAATTGCAACTTAATAACATCCCATAAGTCTTTGGGATGTCCACCACCTAGATGTCAATCACACTGGCTATCCTAGGGTCTCGGATGAGCTGAATCTAGACGTTCTTCCATTCACCCACCATTTTTATAGCAGTTTTATCTAACTGTATTACTGCACCATTAGATGGGGTGGGGCAGAGTCCAAGTTTCTGGCATATGGATAAAGGCATGATGTTTCTTGAAGCCCCAGAATCTACCAGGAAACTATGTATATTCTTCCCTTGTATGTTCAAACCTAGTAGGAAGAGAGGATCCTCAGTATTTCCTCAGAAGATAGTTGTGTTGGCATCATCGAAAGAGACAGTCTTGGGTGGGTGACTGACAGCTTCTGAGTTTCCCAAGAGCTTCATAAGAGACTTCTTCTGCTCGGGACAGTTCAGCAAAACCTCCATCAAGGTCATGGAAGTGGTAGTTTGTTCTAACACCTTCATGATGTCAAACCTTCCTCCTGGGAATTGGTGACTTCCCTCGGCCGGGTCCTTAGCTTGGTTAGAGCCAAGGCCTTTTAGAGGGATGAACTGATCAATCGTGTTGTCCTAGGGAGAAGTATCTTTGGGAGGAGTAGGCATATAAATTGGTCCTTTACCAGCCTGAATTCGAGTGTTATAGGGATTTCATGGGTTGGTGAAGGCATTGGCCTCAAAGGCCTGAATAGATTGATCAAAGCACCCCTAAAGTTTGGGTTCCTCCTTGTCTTCTTTTCCTGCTCCAAAGAAGACGGTCTCATAGGTGAACACACCGTGAGTGGGCTCTTGTATAGGAGGCTCTGGGGGAGTAGGATCAGAAGTTTGTTGTCTATCCAGCTGGGAAATCATGATGACATTCTCTAGCGTGGCATAGTTCACCTCATTATGAGAGCTTGTGTCATGCAATCTATAGCTGTTAGTCATGGGCTAGGAGTCTGCGACAAACATGAAATGAGAAGGTCCAGCACCACCTCAATTGGTGTTTTAGGTCAGAGGAGGACCTCTGATATTAGAATTGTTGTTCCATTGTTGTTGGTTGGGCCGAGGCCCATTGTTGTAATTTCTTCCTCCAGCATTGGTATTCAACCCATGTCCACAGTCAGTGTAGACAACATTTTCCAGAGGGATTCAACCTTGGTGGTTAGCTAGTATTTGCATCACAATATGATGGTTGTTGTTGGTTCCCTGGGAAAGTGGCAGCATTCACCAGAGTTGAGGGCAAAAATCCTTCAGCCGTGAATGACTAAAAGAAAGGCACTCCATAAGGTTGTGTCTGTGGTTGTTGCATCTGTTGTGGCTGGTTCCAGGGAAAGGATTCCAGACTCGATGTTGTCTATGCTTGAGATGGGTATACGTACCGAGCCTATTGGTCTATCGGTGGTGGTAGAGGATTCATAGCCATTTTGGGGGAACCCATTGCCTAATTAGGGTTATATCCCCTAGTGTAAGAAGTTCTATCAGGTATCATGTTAAAGGGCATGCTCTGCCCAATCCCACCCAGAGATTTGTTAAGACCATAGGAAAATTCCAACGCTAGGTTTTAAGCTTTTTCCAAGGTGTCCCGGTCCCCAGGGGTGGTAGTTCTCCAGAGGAGAGTGGCAAAGAAAGGGTCCATTGCGTTAAGATAGGTCTGGATGGTTACATCCATGGATGGGATGAAGGGACTCGTGGACCGCTTAAGGGCGCATTGGAACCGGTGGTTAAATGCTATGAGGGGTTTGTTTGGTTCCTTTCTAATAGAGATGATCTAGCTATGGGACCATGTTGGGTCCACATGTACATGAAAGGAAGCCAGGAAGGCATCCTCCATATCCTGCCAACTATTGATGGAGTTGGTTGGAAGGTTAAGGTACTAGTTCAACTCGTTCTGTCCCAGGGATAGAGGGAACATCTAGGTCACAATGTCTTGATGTTGGATCCAGCGTCAGTTCATGGCATCTTTGTATGCCTGTAGATGCTCTTCTATAGTTTGTGAGCCTAAATGCTCATATCAGGGACAAATTTTTTTTGGGTGCGCAGGAAGATCATTGGTTGCACCCATAAACTGTCCCATCGAGGACCCGGTGTTTCCAAAATACGTAGCCATCGGGGGTGTTATATTTTGACTAGGTTGAGTGTTAATTCTTGAGGTCGTCTGGGGACTTGGGTATTCTGAGTTGTAGTAGACCCCCAGACAATGGCAGCTAGTTTGGCTTTCGGGGTCTGTTTCTTTCGAGCAGGAGGCTCGAGTTCAACAAACCTTTCAGGATTGGGAGTTGATCTAAGGACCCTTTCAAATCTTGTTGGTGAAAATGATCCAATCCAACTAAAGGTCTAACTTCTAAAACTATGTCTTGAGGAACCTTCAGGTGGTGTAAAATCTAAATCCTTAGAGGGGGACTAGTTCATGCCCTCCTTCTAGCGCCAGTTTCTGTTGACGGGTCTTTGTGACTAGGTCAGCCAACAGAAGTAAGTTGTCACTGGCACCGGGGTACCAGCCAACTTCACCTATAAAGGTTGTCCAAGGAAATGAGATTCCCTAGGCCTTCAAGCACGTGAGAGTCGGATCTCGATAGTGTGGGGGTTCAGTTGGGAATGTGACTATTTTGTTTAGGGGGATAGCTGGTTATCTTGGCTCATCTTCTCTGGGGATTTAGGTAAGTGGAATTTCCTGCAAGAATTCATTAACTTTTCCAAAAGATAGATGAGGGTTAGAAATATTTCATCTACTTATAGTTATGCTAAACATTCAAAACATCAACCATGCTCAAACGTACTACACTAAATAATGAAGAAATACAGAACCATCAACTCATATTTAATTAATCGCGAGGGAAAAGAAGGTCGTTAATCTACTTAAAATATCAAAGCAAGGGACATAAAGAACATACAACACAAAAGATCATTAATCCAGAGATCAGAATGCTAACAACATCATCGAGAGAATCCTTCCTTCTTCATTAACATGTTTCCAGCAAGCACTGGTGTGTACAATCGTGGTGGCTCCAAGGGGGCATCTAATTACTGAGAATCTCTAACAACTAAGGAGTATTGAGCTCTGCAACTAAGAACTAAGAACTGAGAAAAGCCGAAATGCTATTAGCTATGGACTGCAAAATCATCAATTTTTCTGACCCTTGGAATGAGGTTGGACTTATTATTTATACACAAGTTTTGACCTAAAACTAACCTAACTTATTTTACACTAAACAATATAATACTATTTTGGGTGGCTGGTACTACGTGCGCCACGTTACAAAACACCTCGAGATGGAGAAGGTCTGACATGTTAGGAGAAAGAGACAAGAAAGGTGGAGTGGAAGAATTGGCCTCGAGAAGAGATCTGGGAGGAGAAAAGAAGAAATATGATCCCCCAGGGATTGAGGCTACATGCCTCATTAATGGAAAAGTGGCTCCCTGTCTCTAATGTGCTAGATGTTATGTTGAGGCGGTGCCTTGGGAAGACCCCCTATCAAAATCATCCTCTGAGTTGACGTGCCTTGTCATGGTTACCTATTTTCTGACACTTTTATTAACCATCTGATAGTGACAGGTCAGCTTTGGGAACTGAGACACTGGTCGTTGAAGGAATACAAAATTGTGGGATCCAAAAGCTTACACTCCCCAAAGAATGAATAATTACAACATACATTTCCTGAAAATCATCTCCGGAACCTAGAGAATTTTATTGTTCCTTGGTATCATTGAAGTTTTTTAGGAGCTAGGTGATCTTTTCTTTGTCAATGTCCATGAGGCCAGCCCAGCAGTACTTGGCCACATCTACCCGCTTGCCTAGATCTGGAACATTTGCCTTGAATTCTGTGGCCATCTTTGCCGCGTCGTAACCTTTGAGCACCATGCGAGTTATCTGGGTCATTTTTTCTCCATCTATCCCCTACGAGGATCCATACTAAGACTCCATTAGCTTGTCAAAATTTCCCACGACATATTCCTCCAGAGTGCATGTTTCAGTGCTAAAGGGATTAGCTCCAGAGACCTTCAAGATAAATGACTTGTACAAATTAAAAGAATATCGAACTTCCTAGGCTTTGTCATGCAAGGTCCCTACCAGTTGCTTGATTACCCACAATGTGAGGTCAGGTCTAGAGTGCTAGGTCTAGACAAAGTCAAAAGGTTCCTCTCCCAAAATTCTGGTCTCGGAGACTTCTTCTCCGATGTCGATGAGTTCTTCCAACTTAGCCTTCCATGCTTCATAGTTTTCAATGTCTCCCTCCTAGATGGAGATAGTGGTTTTGGCCTAATCCAAGACATTGTTGGCCACATATAAGTCTGGGAGTGTTGATAATAAGAAATTTCAGACGTTTCCCACCTATTTTGTAACCCATTCATCAATCGCCCGGGCCTTTCTTTTCATCGCCCTTAGTGAATCTATGTCACCCTAAGGGAGTGGTGCCCTAGATGTGGAGACATCTAGGGGGATGGTAGTAGTAGGCTGCGCAAGCTCTGTCAGCAGCCTCATGAGGTTTGCATTCTTTTCTTTTTCCGCCCTGAACTTCTGGGCCTCCTTTTTATAGCGAGCCTCCACTACCTTGGTCGCTTCTTTCAATAGGTCTAGTTTGCCTTGTTTTCCTCTCTTCCCTAGTGATACTTTGGTGATATAATATTCATCGGCCTTAGCCATGGCTTTGTCTGCATCCAGGGAAGGTGTTGCGATTACCACAACTGTACCTCCATCTAGAAAGTCTGAAGAGTATGGATTTTCTGAGCTTTCTTGGCCTTGGGAGGATTCTGTGTTTGTGTCATCATCTCCGCCAATGAGAGATGGGCCTTGGGTGTTTCCGGGGTCCTCCTCTTCTAGGATTCTATCAACCATTATGGTGGTAGGGGTGGCTTTGTAGCCAGAATCTATTCATATGGCTCCCCTCTAGGGTTTTGTTGGGTTTCCCCGATATTGTGATTCGTTTCTGACTCTTTCCTTATATCTTTAGGCTCTCTGAAACTATTTACTCCCATGGTGCTTGTGTCCTTTCCCCTAATATTTTCATCCTCACCAATGTTGGGATCAACATCCATTTCCCTGGGGTTCTGTTCCCCACCCTGTTGTTGTTCTTCATTAGCCTCCTCTGCTAGAGTGTCTTCTTCAATTGGTGCATTCTCTGGAGGTGGTGGAGGTATCGAGCCAAGATTCAATGTTTGAGCCGCTATAATTACCTCACCAAATGTTACCATTGGAGGTGGCACTTGGAATATGGCGGTTGGGGTCACGGTTGATCCTATCAGTCCTGTTTCCCCAAATGATGTCATTTTCTTATCCTGTGTTTTCCTATCCTTAGTGGTTCCTTCTACCTGTATCTCTAGGACTTCAGAGATGTTCATCTATTCTTTCTCTTCTACTCTCTCTACCTGGGTTTCCTACTTCTGGGTAGTTTCCTTCTCCAAGATGTTCCTTCCAAGAGGGGGCGTTGTTTCCTTTTGGGTAGTGACCTCTTCAACTGCCCCCTCGATATCTCCCTGCAAGTTACCAAATTCATTAATCCCAAATAAATCATTGAATTCATCAAGGGGAGGGGAGTTCTCTAGGATATCCTTAGGTTCTTTGTCTGGCTACAGAGAGTCAGAAGAAAGAATCTATAATTCTTGGATGCTTGGCATCCCAAGTTCTGGCTCTGCCTTTGGTTGAGAGTTAGTCTTCTTTTTCTTTCTCCTAGTTATCAAAGGGGGCCCTGCATCCATCATAGCTGCCCGCTCCTCTTCTACTTTGGTCATTTTTTCTCGGACCATCAATGCTTCCAATGAAGGTGAAGAAGGAGGGCGGACAGGTTCGGTCATACATATTGGAGTGGCTAAACGCGTGATTAACTTATCCTTCATTTGTTGGGAGACTACCAATGTTTCTTTCATTTGCTCTATTAGGGGGGTCACAAATGGGGTTTGCAATGGGGTCCCCATTATCCTTCTTCATTTGTCCTCCGCTTGTAAGGAAGTTCTGGCCCTAGAAGTTGACCCCGCACAAACAGGCCAACTTTACATGTGCTCCTTGGGCATGCCTTCTTAAAATAAGTGTGACTACATTTGACCATGTCGTGGGTGAGATCCTCAATTTTTGGACCTTCTTGGGCTTTCCAGTCTACTAGAGGGAGGGCCATCTTGTCTACCCCCTTTTTCTTTATATTATGGATCTACCATAGACCCGATGTTCGAGAAGTCATCTAGGAATTTTTTAAGCTTCAGCCTCTCCATCATCCCCATTGTCATCCAGATGAAGTACCAGCTCCAGACTTCAAAATCATCCTGGAAATCTTCCCAAAAATCCTCCATGTGAAATGCATGGGGCTCTAATACCTGAGGAAGTGTCGTTGTTATTTTTCCTAGTGGATCAAAGTTCTTTCGCTCTAGATAGAATTCATTTAGGCCCAAGATTTTAAGTTCACTGTCCACCTCTCTTTCCACGGTCAGAATACACGAGTAATTCCCATAGGTGATTGGGAATGGAACATTTATTACCTTCTTCACCATGTAGAGGGCATTCAGTTCCAAAATTTTTTGACAATATTCCAAAAGAATTATTTTGTTCCCACAGTGCTTGGGCAACAAATAGGGTTTCTCGAAGAAGCTGGTTACCTGAATATAAATGTGCTACTGGAACTGAATATAGTAGGGGCCATAACTTCTTACCAAATCCATTGCTTCCTTGGAGAGGTGGTACCTGACATCCCTAGTAGGCGTGAGGAGATTGCAGTAAATTAAGGCATCATTTACTCGGCAGAAGATAGGGAAACTAGCCTCCCATTGGATTTGTGGGAAATAATCCCAGGGAGCCTTTTGGCCCAGACCAACCCTGAGTACGCCTATTGTGAGTAGCCTATTTGTGACGGGTCATTATTGTGCCAAAGCCCAGAGAATGTAGGATGTCATGTATAATTTAGAGGTCCAGGTGACCTGGAGGAGCTGGGAGTCCACATGATTTGAGATGATGGTGGCCCAATCAAAGTATTTCTCACTAGAAGAGATACCGAGCAAGAAGTAGTACATCCATCCTAAAAATTCCTGGGCATGGGGTTGTCCAAAGATCCTACACAATGCTATGATCCCCATCTGTACGCTTTCCTTAAATTCTGATCGGGGGATTTCCAGCTTCATCCTTTTGGAGTCTTTCTTTGGCGTCTTCAGCCAGTTGTTGTTTAGATATTTCTGGGCCATGTTCTCCAAATCCATAAATTCCTGCAACACCTAGGATCAGGTGATGACGGCCATGTCATGTAATTGGGGAATTCTCAGACCAGCTTAAAAATTTGTGATGTCCAAAGACACCATAGGAGTTGGATACCCAGTCGGGATCGAGGTAGTGAGCATGACGGCCTGGACAGATGAATTATAGTGCATGGACAAAGTAAGAATAAGTTCTAGGGCTTGCACAGAACATGGGAAGCAAGCAGCCTTCAGAATCCCAGAGTTTCTAATATTGATGGCCAATGGGTCTCCCACCATTCGTTGGATGTACATCATTTTCAGCAGGGCTTGCATTTTCGCCCACATTCTGACGCTAGTGTCGGTGATCAACTGAACCTTGGAATCAATCTTTGATCCCATGATAGTGTTTTCCTTTAAGTACTTCATGGTGAGGGCAAGCTTTTCTAGGGACCTCTCGATCTTAGTCCTGATAGCTGCCCTGGTGACTACCGTGGTGGGGAGATCTGGACTCCCGAGTGGAGAGGATGTGAATGCCTCTGACATGGTGAGAGTGTGATGTCGATAACCTGCAAGGCAAGATGACCATCAGAATTTATATAAGATAAAATGCTACTTCGGGTCCCAGAGACCTTACCGTTGCATCCGCACCTGCAAGAGTTAGTTTGTCAAATCCTGGGAAAGATGTGCGTACAATGAAAACTAAGTAAACTGACCAACATCTGGGGCTCCAGAGATTCCAGCACATATGATACAAGTGAAATAGGAGCCAGATGGGGACATAGGACTCAAGGTCTGAAAACTAACCGCTGGGTGACATAGCCGGAAGATGAGCCATATTAGGTTGACGTGGATGTCACATGGCCATGCAGTAAATAGCAGTTATGGAAAAAATGTTGACAACTTTCTGAACATGCGCGAAGCGGAAGCCACTTGGCTGAAATTTAATGCGTGCATGGGAAATAAATTTTCCATTAAGACTGACTCGATGGAGGAGAGATAAAATTTCCATGGTTGAAACCAGCAAGGAGCTGAGTCTGAACCAGGTGGTATTCCATTGAGAAGGCGAGCTCACAAATTTGGGGAAACATGGGCAAGGACACTGTGAGCTTCAAACGATACCAGAATGATATACATAAAAAAATAGAGTAGAGTACAGGGGGCCAAGGGCCAAAACATATACACACCATTTATAGACATTTACACAATATACAAAATAGCTACATAAATGTATAGCGCACAGGAAACCAACCTAAATTACAACCGCACAGAGGGTGGACAACCCTCTATCAGTGCCATCCTGCCAATGGGAGGCGACCAAAAGACAGAACCAAAAATAAAAACCCCAAACAAAAATAGAAGCAAACAAAAAAAAAAAGAAAACAAAACCTAAAACAAACCAGAACCAGAAAACCCCAAACCAGAGAATGAATGCCAAAGGCTTACCTAGAGTGTGGGAGATGGGGGAAGGATGAACGCGGAAGTCCTACAACAAGCTATCCTTTAAACACTACGAACAAACACCGTGAACCACCTGCTAAATGTTTCTAATCACTGCTAATCACCAGGATAATTAACACTTAATCATTTAAAATTTTCCTTAAGTGCTCTGGTAAATCGCCTTAGGTTTTTGATTGCGGTAAATGTGAAAATGACAGGTAACTTCTATTTATACTGCTAGGGTAAAAAGTGTGATACCTTTTCTGCAAATTCCGTAATAGGCAAGCCTTGGACTCCGGGCCCAAGGATTCCATGTAACCATACCTTCTCACAAAAATAAGACATCGTGGCGGATAATCCTGGAGTTTGAGATCCGGCTCTGGAAAGACCAAACTCTGGGACTAGGTCTTGGAGACACAAGAAGACAAAAACAAAAAGGAAAACAAACCTCATGGAAGAAAATCCAAGAGGGAAAACAAAGAAAAAGAAAGCAAGGCAGGAGAAAAAGAGAAAAAAGGGGGACCCAATATTTTGCCAACAAAATATAGGGACGGGTATGCAGGGCATAACAGCTACTGAGCATAATAGAGGTATTAATCAGTCACTATAGATGATACATCATATTGTAAACTTTAAAGGATCTGTACTCAGCAATTCTATATTGTATATACTCAGGTCAATAAGTATTTTTGACTAGATTCTAACAAGTGTAGAAAATAGAAGAAATCCTTTAAGGTGGGTTGAAAAATTCTTTTATAAATATCTTAACCGAGTTCACACTAAACAATGTTGCTAAATCTCTTAACAGAGTAGACCTTAACCAGTTTAAAAATGTTACTCCTAACAGGGTAAGATCATGAGAAGTGATCAAACTTGTAAGCCTTAACTGGCCCCTTTCATTCTACAGATAGTGAAGCTTTGTGGGTTTCATCCCCACCACAGTTTTTACCTTCTAACAGGGGTTTTTTGCGTTACCAAATCTTGTGTCATGTGTCATTAAATTTCTTGAATGTTAACATGAAATTAAGTTTATGAATTGGTATTACATGAAAAAAGATAGAATAGCACATATGGTCGATAATGCAAGGATTTGATTACTAAAGGATAAAAGGTTAATTGACAAACAAAATTAAGGCTACCAATTCACTCCTCCCCTCTTAGTACACACCATTCCATTATTCCAACACCCATGATAGAGGTAAGGCCACTTCTAGTGGACCTTCTACATCAATCCCTGCATCAACATCACAATCATCATTTCAATTGACAGGGGAAAAACTTAAACATATTTTATGTTTTTCCCAACATAACCTCACATAATAGTACTCACACCATGACAAATGCCTCTACTAGTGCTGGTGTTGGTGCCAGTGTCTTAAACATAGGGAATAATATCATCCCCTTATCTAGACAACTAGTTTCATTTCCACAATTCACATTCTTTTCATCCACAATGAAAACATTTGTTCAACAAACATCTTGACCTTATAATTATACACCTCCTCCTATGATCAGGATGACATCTATAGGATTTTTAGCCTCAAAACTCAGAGGAGGACAATCTTTTGGACCACAATTCACATCTTGTAATGCTCCTGATTTATCCCGGCAAGTTAATGAGCTTAAGAGTTTTGTGTATAGCCTACAAAATAGAGGAAAGAAATAATTCTCCTTTGACGAGATATGTCCTTATCCATTCAAAAATTCCATCGCCATGCAATTGCGCCCTCTTAACTTTGAGATCCCTAATTTGAGAAATATAAAGGGGAAACATGGCAATTCCAACATCTCAAAGAATTATATATTACATGTCAAGAGGTCTCCCACAAAAAAAATTATCTAAAGAGACTATTTACTAGGAGTCTTGGTAGTCCTGCTTTTGATTTTTTCATGGCCCTTCTTCATGGATCCATATCTACCTTCTCCGACCTTAGAAATCATTTTATTACACAATATTCTTACAACATTGAACATCAAGCGTCACTTAGTGATTTATGTAACACCAAGCAAAGGAACAGAGAAACTTTTTCCATATTTATACAAAGATAGAGGCACATTGCGAATTGTATGCCTTGGAAGATGTCTGACAATCATTTGATTGACATATTCACTAGAAAATTGGTATCCAAAATACCATTCCAAGTGAAAATGGCTTCTCCCGACACTTTTGAGTCTCTTGTTAAAAAGGGGAAAAACATTGAGGATGGACTTTTGCAAAAAGGTGCCATTAAGCATTATGCCCCTTCATCCAAAGAATGACAAACCAAAATTTTAGAGTAAGAAAAAAGGAGTTGTCAATGATGGTGTGAAAAATACAAAGCATGTCCAAAATGTCTAGGTATTAATTAGAGAAATTAGAATAATTGCAACAATCATAACAAAAACAATAATCAGAATAATTTATCTCAACAACAACCTCGCAAGTCTTATATGTTTCCTCACAATAAAAATAAAAATAACAATAACAACAACAACAACAACAAAAACAACAAAAACAACAACAACAACAGTAATAGTAACAATAACAGTAATAGTAACAGTAACAGTAATAGTAACAGTAAGAGTAATAGTAATAGTAATAGTAATAGTAATAGTAATAGTAATAGTAACAGTAACAGTAACAGTAACAGTACTAGTAATGGTAACGGTAACGGTAACTGTAATGATAATGGTAACGGTAATAGTAACAGTAACGGTAATGGTAAGGGTAACGACAATGGTAACGGTAACAGTAACAGTAACAATAACAGTAACAGTAACAGTAACAGTAATAGTAATAGTAACAGTAACAGTAAAAGTAACAGTAACAGTAACAGTAATAGTAACAGTAAAAGTAACAGTAACAGTAACAGTAAAAGTAACAGTAATAGTAACAGTAACAGTAACAGTAACAGTAACAGTGACAGTGACAGTAACAGTGACAGTGACAGTGACAGTGACAGTGACAGTAACAGTAACAGTAACAGTAACAGTAACAGTCACAGTAACAGTAACAGTAACAGTAACAGCAACAGTAATAGTAACAGTAAAAATAACAGTAACAACAACAACAAAAACAACACCAATACTCAAGAGTGTCAACAATTAACCTCTCTCATAGAGTCACTTGATGTGGTCTTTCGAATATTAGTAGATCAAGGAGTGATGGTATATCCTAATACTCAGCCGTTTGATGAAAATCAACCCAAACCTTCTTAGTATAAAGATAATGAATAGTGTGATTACCATTGCATCAAAGGACACATTACCAAGAAATGCATGAAGCTGAGACACTTTGTCTAAGACCTTACAGACGATGGAAAATTGAGGTTGAAGGAAAAAAATCTATCATCATCAAATGCGAAACTAAAAGTCTATAACGAGCCTTTTCTAAAACATAATCAGAACAATGCATCCAATGTCATTCCATATGAATATTCTATAAACACCATTACAGGTAATGATCCAACATGCAGAAGTTTAGAAGAGAATGATATCTTTGGTTTTGATGCACTCTCTGGATGTATTTCTGAATTTGACAATCACATAAATACTTTGACACTCAAAGGTGAAAATTGCAATGCTACCACCCAAAGAGCAAGAGTCATTGGTCAAGCTGCTAATAATCCATCAACATCTGCAAATCCACTAGATGCACCATCCATAATGACTCGACCCACTTTGCGCTATGATTTTTTGGCCCATTTAGGAAAGAAATGTGTACAAATATCTATCCTCAAACTTCTTTGCATGTCTACCATCCACAAATAACTCCTTGAAAATACCCTTAATGAGTCAAATGTTCCTGAAAACATTAACACTTCCCAGTTCCAAGCTATGATTGGGAATTTGGGTACACTAGAGCATTTAGTCTTTATTGACAAATATTTTTGTGGTCGAGACCTTCATCACCATAAATCACTCCATATCAAATCCAAAATCCATTCCACTAAAATAAAACAAGTCCTTATAGATGGTGGATCTGGTTTTAATTTGTGAACATTAAAATTGATCTAAAACATTGGTCTTTATGAAGACATTCTTGATGGAAATAAAATAATCACAATAAAGACCTATGATCATAGAGAAAGGGAGAGAAAAGGTTTGATAATACTCCCTCTACAAGTGAGTCCAGTGCTAATTGAAACAATTTTTCATGTGCTTGATATTGATCTTCCATATAACATCTTGTTGGGATGACCATGGATACACACTATTAAAGGTGTACCTTCTACATATCATCAATGTCTAAAATTCCCACGTCATGGCAGGGAAATAACTATTCTTGGAGATCCTGAGCCCTTTCAATATTGGAAAATATTAGAGGGTAAGTAATCAAATTATTGTCCTTGGAATGAATTTGGTTGACCTATCAAAAATAAGGATCCCACCCCAAAAATCACTGAAGAAACATCATAAATCACCTTAGATCAATCCCAAGGAAAGGAGAAAGTCATTGAAGAAAAGATTCCTGAGTCAGAAAAGAAAATAACATTCACAGATCAAGGCTTGGGGGAATATAATTTTGAAAGTTCTATTTGCATTGGAAAACTCCCCTTGTCTCCAAAATCTATGGCAAACCTTCCCGATTAAAACCCTCAGGAGAAAAGGACATTATGAAATGCAAGAAGACTACTTTTGAACATTGGAGATCTTTATCAAATGAACATATGGAATCTAATCTCTTAGATTGGCTTTACAGAGAAGAAGTAGAGAAACTAGTAACTTTTCATAAGGACAAGTTTGTGAAAGCCGCTCCCATTATTGAAAGTATGAGATATCACAGTACTCATCTTTGAGCAAAAGAAATAGGAAGAAAGACACTCATTACAACAAATTATTATCCATGAGGTAAAGGATTGGGTTCCATAGAAACTAAGTTGAAGTACGCTAAAGACTATTGATTCAGACACCGAGGAAGATTTATTTAAAGTACCTTTCCAATACATTGAAGATGACCTCTATGATTGTGCCCATGTCCTCACCATCATAGAATCTAACCTTTCATCCCTTGACCTTCCCCTTAAAAACCTCAAACTAATCAATTGGGATCAGGAAGATTCACTACCATCCTTGGACATATGTGATTCAGACAAGGCAGTGTTAGCACTCTTTGGACTTAAGAATCTCTAAAAATACAAGCATCAGATCCACTACAATGAGAAAGCCTACTTTGGTATCCAGTTCAACACTCTTAGTAGCAAAAATGAAAATGAAAATTAAAATGAAAAAGATAATAAAGCATCCCCTGGTCAAAACCTCTCACAGACACCTTCAGATGGAGAAAAAGATAAAATAAAGGGCCTTTCTTCTTGTGAAAACTTTTTTGATGCACTAGAGGAGGGAGAAGTTGACCTTCTCTTCATATCTTTACAAAGTGAAAAATCCTCCATCCTGATAGAAGACACAATAATAGTCAATCTTGGTACATAAGAAAATCCAAAGGTTACATACATTGCAGCCTCACTCAATGATCAAGAACAAAAAGATATGACTGAATTCCTCAAGAAAAAATAGATCAATTTCTCCTAGACTCATAAAGATATGCTTGGATTAGATATAAATCTGATCATACACCATCTTGCGGCTGATCAAAAGGTGAAACCCATTAAGAATAAATTATGCAAGATGAAACCGCAAGTTGCCTTGTTAGTCAAAGTTGAGCTTCAAAAAACACTTGATGTCGAGATCATCAGATCGATTGATTATACTGAATGGGTCTCCAACATTATACCATTAGGTAAAGTTGTTGGGGGTATCCGCATTTGTATAGACTTCAGAGATTTGAACTTAGCATGTCCTAAGGATGATTTTCTAGTACCAAATATTGATATCATAGTGGACTTGGCTTCTGGAGATGAGATCTTGTCCCTCATGGATGGTTTCTCCAGGTATAATTAGATCTGAATAACACCAAAAGATCAACACAAAACTATATTCACAACTCATTGGGGTACGTTCTATTATCAGGCCATGCCCTTTGGTCTTAAAAATATAGGTGCAACCTATCAACTAGAAATGACCACAATCTTTCATGATCTCCTACATGTTATTATGGAAGATTATGTGGATGACCTTCTAGGAAAATAAAAGACATGAGACTCACCTATTTCCATCCTCACAACAATCTTTGAAAGATAGGAGAAGTACAAGCTTTGAATGAATACCAAGAAATGTGTCTTCGACATCCAATCCAACAAGCTATTGGGCTATATTATGTCCTAGAGACGCATAGAAGTCAATCCAAGAAAAGACAAGGCTATCGCCCCCCCCCCCCCCCCCCCCAAGACATTAAAAGAGTTGAACATTTTATAAGGAAATCTTTAGTCTATCAGGAGATTCATGTCACATTTGGTTGATAAAGTGCATCCCTTTTCCCATCTACTATGCAAAAATATCAAGTTTCAGTGGGATTGTCTGTGTCAAAAAGAATTTGAACGTCTGAAAGGATATCTAGCTAATCCTTCGGTGTTGGTACCGCCTATCCTAAGCTTCCCTCTAATTCTATACATATCAATTACTAAAGTTATACTGGGAGATCTTTTGGCCCAGTTAGATGATAATGGAAAAGAATGAGCAATTTGTTATCTCAGTAGAATGCTAGTGGGTTATGAAATGAATTACTCACCTATTCAAAAAGCTTGTATGGTTGTTGTCTTCTACATGTAGAAGCTATGTCACTACATGCTTAATCATAAGATACATATTTTTGCAAAGATTGATCCACTCAAATATGTGTTGTCTAAAGTTTCTCTTACTAGACACACTACTAAATGGGTCATGACTCTGAGTGAATTTGACATTGTCTATGCAGATCATAAAGCTATTAAGTGGAAAGTGATTGCAGATCAGTTAGATGAAGTGCCTGTTAAAGGGGATCATCCTATCATTATAGACTTTCCAGATGAATCTGTTCTGACTGTCACCCCAAGAATACAATGGAAACTCTCTTTTGATGGCTCTTTTACACAAGGATCAGGGACATGCATCCTGTTTGTCACACCTCAAGGGGATCTCATCCCTAAATCTTATAAGCTACAATTTTTGTGCACAAACAATATTGCTGAATATGAGGCGTTGGTGCTAGGACTTCACCAAGCCGTTCAATGGAATATCCTTAGCTTATTGGTCCTTGGTGACTCTCAATTGGTTATCAAGCAAGTCATCAATGAATATCAAACAAAGGATGAAAAATTACTCCCCTATCATCGCATGGTTGAAGATATAAAACAAAATTTCACAGAGATTGTCTTCCAATGGATTCCCAGAATAAACAACAAAGTAGCTAACACCATGGAAACCATTGGGTCTTTGATATCCATTCCTGAACACAGTTCATGCTACGAGTTTGTGGTTGATAATATTATGGTCCCTACATATGAACAACCAAAGACGAAGATGGTGTGTGAAATTTTTTATCCTAATTCTCCCTGGTACCAAGAAGTCTACTCTTACCTTAAATATAGAACTATATCGCTTACCCTCACACCAAACCAAAATAATAACTTCATTTATTGAACCTCATGATACACTATCCTTAGTGATACCCTATTTTGGAAACACTTCAAAGGAACTCTTCTAAGGTGTCTGAATTCAGAGGAAGCACAAACATCCTTAGAGGAGGTACATCAAGGAATCTGTGGAGCCCATTCTAGTGGCCTCACTTTAACAAAGAAGTGATTGCGCATAGGGTACTATTGGATGACCATGGAGTAGGACGCTTATCACTATGTAAAAAAGTGTGTACCTTGTCAGATGCACAACAAATTGATATACGCCCCATCCCAATCCATGTAGCCTACCATTACACCTTGGTTTTTTTGCTACTGGGGACTTGACCTTGTTGGCCAGATATTCCCAAATTACTTCAATGGCCACAAGTATATCATTGTTTCTAAAGAGTACCTTAAAAATGGGTTAAAGCCATTCCTCTTACTTACACCACTGGAAAACAGATTTTGAAGTTCATTTTGAACTACATTATTTGTCACTATGACATACTTAAAGACATTATCACTGATAATGGGACCCCTTTCAAAAACAAAGATGTCACAAAGCTATGTAAGAAGTTTGGTATTAAAAAACATTGTTCCTCCAAGTACTTCCCCCAAGGTAACGGTCAAGCAGAGGCTAGGAATAAAAGCATCCTGAAAATCCTAAAGAAAATAGTTGATGAGGTTGGCAGTGACTGACACATTTGGTTAGATCCTACCCTTTGAGCCTATCGCACTTCCATCTGTGCCCCCACTGCAGCCAATTAATTTTTCCTTGTTTATGGTACTAAGTCTTTCCTTCCCATTTAAATTGAGATCCCTTCCCTTAGAATCTCCCTAAAGAATCAGATGTCCAAAGAAGATTACCGAGTTGCTCACTTGCAAGACCTTGAACTCTTTGATAAGAGATATATTAATGCCTTGAACCATCTTTGTGTATATAAAAATTTCTTGTTCCTATAGTTCAATAAGAAGATCAAACCACAAGGGCTTGATTTTGGTGATCTTGTCCTGCAACAAAACATGAAGAATCTCCAGATCCGTGAAAAGAAAGTAAAATTTGAGCCTAATTGGTTGGGACCATTTGTGGTGACGGCTAAATTTGGGTCTGGATCATATCAGATAGAAACATAAAAGGGAGATATTATCCCTTATCCTATAAATACCTTGCATCTCAAGCACTTTTATTCATAATCTGTCAGCAATTTCTTTTATACAGTGGAAAACTCAGCAAAAATCCAAAAAAATTGAGAATCGGCAAAATATCTGAAAATAATATAAAAAGTCCTGCAAAAAACATCTAAAAAGCAGAAAAAGTCTTGAAAAAATTTATTATCCTAGTGAAAACATGGAAAACATGCACCTTGATAATATACCAAAAAAAGGGGGGAAAGAAAGAGAAACAAGTCCATCCACTTGTGAAAACCACTTCGATGGCACAATGGGTAAGTATCATGGTAAAAACCTATTTTAGGCGCCATGTAGCTAGTTTAATCATCTATTTGGGCCATCCCACATGATACCCATCACTTTTCCATAATAAATCCCATAGTTCCCATATCTATACAGAAATCCTACATGGTCCTCACTCACTTTCTGCTCATTCTTTGCATTCATAATCCAAATCCTTCATCAGATTTCCCATGACACTGAGATTTTTTATCAGACAACAGTGATCGCAAAAGAGTTTTCACAAATCAAGTTTAAGATTAAATTTCTCCACTATCATTCCTTTCTTGAGCTATTGCTGGAAAATTCCTGTATTGACATCAATCAATATTTGCGCATTAGGACAAGCCTCCATCACATAATCATGTTCATGGCATAAATTTTGGACTGAATTACTGCTTGGCCATGTTGCCTTTTTTTTTTAATCTTTGTGTTTCAATATAGAATCCTCATTATTACCTCGATCATCAATATCTTGGCATATCTTCTGTGGTGTCTATTGGAATATGCATCATTTGAAGTATTATTTTTTTTATGACATTTTGGTATATTTTTGTTGGATACACAGTTATGATAATTCCTAGCTTCCTAGGGGCAGGATCTAGTACATCTTCCACCAAGATGTTAAAAATGCCTTGGGTGTACTCGGTCTCCCTATGACCATCACTGCATTAGTTCCATGATATATGCCTTATCTACATCTATGTTCCCAAATCTACCTATTCTATTTTTGAGTCTAGTCCACGCAAAGGAACCATACCATCTGTATTTTCTAACACATGGTGCATACCTCCTCTTGTAATATCAAACTAGGGTATTCTCTCGACATCAACACAATAAGATCTCCAAAATATCCTTTGCATTTCATTTGTTACATTATAGGTTTCTTTTGCATTTTACATTCAAAGATTCTCTTTATCTCCCCATCCCAATTCATTCCATTATCCTTCCTTTCCAGAAAATTTCCCCAAACCTTTTTGTTTGCATTAATTTCTCGAGGGGGCACATCTTTCCATCAAAGAGGGGCAAAATGTAGACGTCTAAAATTGTTCTCTAACCTTATTAATTGAATCTTATTTAATTAATATCTCTTTCTTGTTAATGAAATCCTATTTAATTTACACCCTTATTCATATAATTTATTTTAGTTAATTTTTTATATTAATCCCATTCATCTACCTATTTAATTAGATTTATTTAATGAAATGGGTTCATTATCCTCTTCTTTCTAATATATCCAATAGCCATTACCTTCAAAACCCTTAAACCATGATATAATTAAATCCTATTTTGATTAAATCATAAGTCCATCCTAATTCCCTATTTAATTAAATATTATTTAATTAAATCCCTAAACCTTGATTCTAATTAAATCCTAAAGCCTAACCTAGATACCTACCCTACTCACTTGCTAAACCTAATTTCCCACTTAATCACCCTCCAATCCCACTTAAAATGTGATTCGTAACCTTTTTAGCACTAATGGAATGTTGAGACATGTGCGAGCAACTCATCCCAAGAGAGCCACCCAACTCTCTTAAATGAAACCACCTTCTTGTCCCCTACACATTTCCCTAAGATTTCTCACACATGTGTGAGAAACCTTGAGCCACTCAAGCATTAAATGCTCCAAAATGACCTCTCCTCCAAGCCTATGTGTCCCTTATGTGGCTCCTATGTGGATGCCACATAGGTTCCACCTCATCCAAGCCCTCATCCTTTCCCTAAAAATCTATAAATAGAGTCTCCTCCTTTGCATTTTCATTACATTCATTTTGTGTAGAGTTATCATTCTAGTTTACTTTCAAAGTGCATTGTTATCATCTTAGAACATATAGATAATTTTTAGTCTTCATTTTTATATTTATCATCTTGTAGCATGTTAGATCACTTTTAGTCTTGTTTTGATAGTATAATAGTTGCATTTGCATAACAATTTCATATTCTCACCATCATTTGATCACTCTTGCAAACTAGTTCTTCATACAAGTTTTGTGAGCTTTTTGATCTCCATTTTGCTTGTATTTAGCTTCATATCCATTCTTGAAGACTTGCATTTCATTGGAGATTAATCTTATTGTGTTTGGAGAGTCATAGTCACAAACGTACATAAAAGAACAAATCAAATGGAATAAGGGTACTTCCATTTTAGTTCAATTGAAGGTTATGTGTTGAATCTTTGTTGTATTTATGTGTTTTTAACTAACATTTACTTGTTTATGCCTACTTGCATAGATTGAATATTTACACATATAAATTTTAGAATGCCCAGTGGGACCCACGTCCCTTAAACTTTCTTAAACATCCTTCATTTTTCTCAAAATTTTGTCAAGCTCTCGGATTGGTGTCTCAACTTTGCGCAAAGGTGTCTATGCATAAGTTAGTTCCTCCAAAACCATCGTTTGATGTCTCCATTCAACCAACATCTCCGACCTACATCGGCGTCTTCACTGTGAGACTTTCTTGATAGATTTTAGGCTCACAATTTTGTTGTTTGTAGGTTCCTTTAGTGTTTTTACTATATTTTTGCACTTTAGAATTACTTTTTTTGCAGATATCGGTTTTTCTAATGGGTTCTAATGTCAAAATTGTTCCTAATTAATTAGTAATCTTAAGAACACTAAAGTTAATCTATTTCTAACAATCTTGGGGAGGTAATATTCCAGTTTTAATCAAAGATTTGTAAAAAAAGAAGAGATTTTCAATGTTTTAGTTGTCTTTTTAGGTCTTGCAGGTCACATCGATGTCTGCACATACGTTGATTCATCCGCAATCACCATTTAGCATCTGTGCCTTGAACCTACATCTCCGCTAGTATTATTTTAATTTTTTGTTTCAGATTTATTTTTCTAACCCTGTCACTAGTAACTGCTAATCAAATCGACGTCTTTGCCAGCAATCAGTGTTTGAGCCCAATTTGCATATTTTTATGGTTACTAAAAAATATTTTTTTGATTTTACTTGATCCAAAATGCTTTTCAAAGACCAAACACTTGGAAAATTACTAATCGATCTTCTTGAAGCCCGCTTGCCAATAAAAATCATTTGAAAATACTCACATTGTCTTGCAGGTTGTCTAAATTGAATCAACCAAATGATTTTGCTTGTTAGTGTTCTCTAGGAACGTAGCTTAATTAGGAGATCTCTTGTGTGGGTCAAATCAAGTATTAGGAGATTATGTTCTCTTTCCTTTTAGGAAGATCTAATACCTAGACATGCTTGATTTGCCTTATGAAAGTAATACTTTTGGAATTAACCACATGCTTTTGAGAGTTTGGTAGAAAACAACATTGGATAGGAGAGTATGCTCTTTTCCCCTTGTGGGAAAATCATAAATCTAGACTCTTTTCATTGCCACTCCATGATTTTCAAGTTAATCCTTTAGTTCAGCCTGTTGATTGAGGTAAAAGGATTCCAGGAATAACCCATGTAAGAACGAGGTGTAAACCACACCACTCCAACTCACGTTATTCAAATTTTCTTCTTGGGGTTAAATCCTCAGAAGTTGGATTTCATTTAAGATTATACTTGGATCTCACCGAAGCACATAGTAGGGCCTTACAATCTCAATCACGTTCATGTGACTACTTATGCCAAGGTGCTTTGTGGGGCTATACGCCTCAATCGCGCTTACATGGACACAAAGGATATATCCATTAGGAGAACCTTACTAAAAGCTATTAAACAAGGAGCTACCTAGTTCACCCCTGAAAGATTGATAATCTTTGTGCAAGGAGGATAATAACCTCTCCAAGATACTTGCACATTCATGCCACCTTGAGTTTTTGGATTTTGATAATATGACATTATGAGTGGATCCATTGCGTGCTTGGTAATGATTGTATTCTGGTTATCTATCGTGTGCGTCCCTACGTTTATGAGAAAATATTTTCAAAGCTAAGCCAACTTCCTTAGGCTATGATCTGTATTTGACTATCTTTATGGAGATTTAAACAAGAACATACATACCTCAAAGATACATTATTATACATTAGCTTCATTATCACTACTGCTTGAATCTTGCAAGATTTCTTTGTCCCTTGCTAGATTGTTTTCAAACTATGTTTTTTATTTGTCCCATTTCTTGAATGCTTAAAAAAAATTCTCGTCATTGAACCTCATTATATCCAAATATGACCATATAAGCCTCATTTTTGACCTTTGAATCTCAAATCAATTCATCACCTCATCATCATGATCATCATTCTTTCTTGGAGGAAAATCAATCATCCTTGGACTATAATCAAACCAATAAAAATAAAATACAATATTTCATTCCTCCATCCTCCTTAGGTTGAAATATTTTAACCAAAAGTGTCGCATAGAACTTCATTTCCAGAAAACCTATTGTATCAAATTATTGCTTGTAGAACACCAATTTGTCTCAAGTAATTAATTCATTAATCTTTTCCTATTTTTCTTGGAATCACAAGTCTATCTCCAAGTAGAAGAAGACATTATCCAAATTAATCCATTGTGTTAGCATCATCACAAGGTCTTGTCTCACCTAGGTTTTTATCTCAAAACCTTTAAATCCAATCCAATTCCAATCATTCAATCAATTTCAATTCAATCAACCCAATCCAAAATCAATAAAAAACAAATCAAGTCCAAGTCCTTGATCCTAAGTTCATACTTCATCATCATAAATTCTTCATCCTTAATCTTTCTTCTTTCATCTTTTGTCTTTCGAAGGTCACCATTGTATAGTAGTTACTCAATCCTAAGCTAAACATATGAGGCGCACACAAGAAAGCACCAAACATGATGATGATAATCCGTTTGTTTCTCATCCCTTCTTTCAAGGTCATGAAGTACATGCTGAGGGCATCACTAATGTCCCCAAAGAAAACAAATTGGTAGATCAAGATGAAAGGCCTACTCGAGTGAATTATTTCCTCAGTGATCCATACAATTTAGAGATGTTTGAGAAGGTCATTGATTAAAATAGTGGAGAGATCTTCCTAAACCTTATAAGGAATGGTATCACAGTACTCGTTGATTTTGATGAGTCTCTCCTTGTTAGCAATATCATCAAGGGTATAGCTGCTGCAAATACGGCCACAACCTCAATCTCTAATACAAAATCATTTGATGATAGAGGCAAGGCCACTTCTAGTGGGCCTTCTACATAAATCCCCAAATCAATGTAACAATAGACATTTCAATTAATAGGGGTAAAAATTCAACAGATTCTTAGTGTTTTTCCCAATATAACCTCACATAATAGTAATAACACCATGAAAAATTCCTCTACTAGTGTTGGTGATAGTGTCTTTAACATAGGGCATAATACCATCCCCTTATCTACATAACCAATTTCATCTCCACAATTCACATTCTCGTCATTCGCAATGAAGACATCTGTTCAACAAATGTCTCAAGCTTATCATTATACACGTCCTCCTATGGTCAGGATGTGCTGCAAGGAGGGTAGGGAAAAGCAAGGCCAAAGGCACTCCCAGCTTACCCAAACCAACTTGAATAACAACTTGAAAGAAACATAAATAGAAAGGGAGATAAAGAAAGAAGAATATTCTTATTATTTCATCAAACATCATACATGACAGGCTATAAGGCCTTCCCGGTTATGGACATATACATTTAGATCATTTACAAAATGATCTTCATACATGCGAGGTCATAGACCTGCAATCCAAATCTTCTATCTCTTTTTTCTAACTAAGAACTGCCCCTAATCTCAGAACAAAAAATAAATATATATAAGAGACCACAAAAGAGGTCGGCACCAAAGATCCTAAAAGATCCAACATAGGAAATAGAAAAGATCCAGATTTAGGTCCACATGCATTCCAATGAGAGATCCCAACATTAATTACACTACAAAAATTAAATGTATACGTCGGCTAGAAGATCCAACATCCAAAAAACAACTCAGTAAGAAGGACTACCGAGCACAGAGACTAGTCAGTGAAAACCATCGAGCAGCCAAGAACAACAACCGAGACCCCATTGGTGAAGCCAACCAAAACAAGTAACTGATTCCAAGCGGTGAAACAACAAACCTTCAACCTACCAAGAAAATAAGTTACCAAGAACTTTACCGAGTAGTCTCCAACAAGCTACCAAACCAAAACAAACATATTTTTGGTTGATACAGGATTTCCAAGAAACCAAGATGCTCCTGCATCAAACACCTGGGGTTAAAAGAAATGATTCTCATAATCATGAATCAGGTACAACCTGAATTCAATCAAACCTAGATTGAGAAATCCAAGATGAGTCCTCAATTGGTTTGTTCTTCCACTTTACAAGATATTCTATGTAATCCTTTCCTCTTGTACTTTTGTCAACTCTCTATTTCAAAACCTATTCAACTTCCTCTATCTATTTCTTAGGATAATCACTTGGTACTGTCACTTCTTTATTAGGTTCATGATACTCATATAAATTTGAAATAATGAATATCTAGGTGATATATCCATCTCATCGGGTAATTCTACTTCATAAGCATTTTCACTGTCAAATCTTCTCAATATCTTGCAAGGACCAAATTTCTTCATCTTTAGTTTACCATATGTTCCAATAGGAAATCTGTCTTTCTTCAAATGAACCATAACTTCATCAACAACTTTAAAATTCTTATGTCTTCTTGACCTATCTTCACTAACCTTGTATTTTTTATTACTATGCTCTAGCTTATATTTCACTTCCTCATGCAATGTCTTCATAAACTCAGCAATTTTTTTGCCTTCATCACTTCTATTCTCTTCTAAAACAATATCTCTCAAGTCTGATATACCTCTCAATTGTGTGTCATGAACAATCTTAAAAGGTGTATTTCCATTACATATATTCACTAAACTATTATATGCAAACTCTGCTTGTGCTAATCTCAAATCCCAATTACTTAGTGTGTCTCCAACTAAGCATCTCAACAACTTAACCAAACTTTTGTTTACAACCTCTATTTTTCCATCAGTCTATGGATGAAATGTATAACTATACTTCAACTCAATCTCCAACTTTTTCCAAAGTGTTTTCCAAAAATAGCTAACAAACTTACTATCTCGGTCAAAGATGATACTCTTCGGTAATCCATGCAATCTGAAAATCTCCTTAAAGAAAATATATGCTATATGCACTGCATCTGATGTTTTTCTAAATGGTATGAAATGTGTCATCTTAGAAAATCTATTCATAACAACAAATATGGAAGCATTACCATTTACTATCCTCGGTAAGCCAAGAACAAAATCCATGCTAATATCACTCCAAGATTTCTCAGGAATAGAGATCGGTGTATACAAAATAGTATTCTGACTTACTCCTTTTTCAACTTGACAAAGTCCAACACTTTTCACAAATTTCTAAACATCTTTATACACATGAGGCCAAAAATACCTTCCTTAAGTAAACTCAATTTCCTATCAATTCCAAAATATCCAGCCAAACCACTACTATGTTTTTCCTTTATCAAATTGATTCTCATTGATCCTCTCGATATACACAACTAAATACCTTTGAACAACATATCTTCTTGAATGAAATGGTCTTCATACTTACTCGATTGATTTGGAACAGGTGCTCTACACATTCTCCACTACTCTGAAAAATTAGGGTCATTTTCATATAAATGCTTCATGTCATCAAAACAAGGAACCTCAATTATCATTTCAGTCAACAAAGATCTTCTTCTACTCAATGCATCAGCAACTCAGTTAGAAAATCCACTCTTATGCTTTATCACAAATGTTAAACTCTGCAAATACTCTACACATTTCATATGTCTCTGATTCAACTTATTCTGACTACCCAAATATTGTAAAGCCTTATGAACAGTATATAACACAAATTTACTTGGCATCAAATAATGTCTCCATTTCTTCAGAGATTGAACAATGGCATAGAATTCTTGATCATAGACATAATATTTTTTTTTAGCATCATTCAAATTTTCACTAAAGAAAGCAACATGTTTACCTTCTTGACTCAACACAGCTCCTAATGCACTTCCACTTGCATCATATTCAACTTGGAATACCATATTGAGATCAGGTAAGGCTAACATAGGAAATTCAACAACCTTTTATTTCAAAGTCTCAAAACTCTTATCAGCTCCATGTATCGATTTGAATTCTCTTTTGTCTCCCCTCATTGTCTTAGTCATAACATTACAAATAGAACTGAAATTTCTAATAGAATTCCTATAAAGACTTTCCAATCCATGAAATGATCTTACCTCACTAACATTCTCAAGTGTAGGACAATTAAGTATAGCTTCAACCTTCTCAGGATTCATCTTCAAATGATCAGTTGAAATCACAAAACCTAAATACCCAAGTTCTTTTTTCATGAAGGAACACTTTTTCAAATTTATCAACAACTTTTCCTCTTTCAATCTCTGCAACACTTGTCTTATATGCATCAAATGTTCTTCTCTAGTCTTACTGAACATCAAAATATCATCCAAATATACAATAACACATTTATTCAATAATTGTTTCAAAACTTCATTCATTAGCCTCATAAATCTACTCGGTGTATTAGTTAAACCAAAGGACATAACCAACCACTCATACAAACCTTCTCTTGTCTTGAAAGCAGTCTTCTACTCATCACCTTCTCTGATTCTGATATTATGATATCCACTCTTCAAATCAATTTTGGTAAAACATTTTTCTCCACTCAAACAATCCATTATATCATCCATCCTCGGTATAGGATATCTATACTTAATTGTTATCTTGTTGATTGAACTTGAATCGGTACACATTCACCATTCTCCATTCTTCTTAGGTGCTAATACTATTGGTACTGCACATGGACTCAAACTTTCTCTAATCAAACCCTTGTTCAACAACTCATGAACTTGTTGGTTGAGTTCCTCATTCTTGGTCGGTGTCAGCTAGTGTGGTGCCTTGTTTGGAAAACTATCTCTAGGAATCAGATCCATGAAATGACTAATATCTCTCATCGGTGAAAAAACATCAGGTACATTAGGCATGTCTATCATATTTCCAAGGTCTACCCAACAAAATATGACAGCAATCCATAGGCATAATATCACACAACACCTTATCATAATACTTTCCAATCTTTAGATTCACAAAACATTGTTCACTCACCATTAATGTATAATCATCCTTGATCTATGAAATCAGATAGGGCTTCAGGTGCCTCATTCTTTCCAACTACAACTTTGTGACCATCTCCTCTGATGCTAGATTCTCCAAGCTCCCACTATCAACAATTATCTTCCAAACTTTGTCTGCAACTCTGCATCTAGGCCTGAACAAACTTTTCCTTACAAGATCTTTCTTATTATTCTCACTCTATAATATTCTTTTTACCATTAGGTTTCCTTCCTTCTCAGGTTCATTCGATGAGTCTTCTTGTACCAAAGAATTTTTTCTACTACCGACTTTCTTGCTTGCATGTGTAAACTCAAAATATCTATGTCCTTCTTCTCCATAATTATAACAAGTTCCTTGGAACCCTCTTCTTCTATAACAACCTTAGTAGTAGTTGCCTCTTCCTTGGAATGAACTTCTACCTTTCCTCTTGGTTTTTCCTTTGTCTTGATGTGTGTCTTGATTTGTCTTGTCTTGATCAGATCTACTATTTTTACCATTAGGTCCACCTCTTCCTCTAGGAAATCTACCACCTCTTCCTCTTTTCCTTTGTTCATATATATTGTTCAATTTCTCCTAAGATTTTAGGGAAAACTAATATGCCTCTTCAATAATTTCCATCTTTACCACACCGATCTCATCTTGTATAGAAATTCTTAATCTATTCAGATATCTTGCTATTATTTCCACTTCATCTTCAACATGTCCAGATCTAATGTCGAATCTATAAAATTCCCCAGTGTAATTTTTTGTCGAGCTATCTTTCTGCTTCAAACTTTTCATTCCCCTAACTAGGTTAATCTAGTAGTCACAAGGTAGAAACTTGCCTTTCAATTTGTTTATCATCTTATCCCATACCTTGATCTTTTTTTACCCTTCTTCTTTCAATCCAATTTTAGATGTTCCCACCACAAGGATGGATGACCTTTCAACTTTGTACTTGCAATATTCACCTTCTCCTCTAATACATTCTCATATTCAAATTATTTCTCCATCTCGGTTATCCAATCTATCAACTCATTAGAATCCAACTTTCCACTATCCTTGGGAGGATTAAACTGAGGTGTGGACTTCAAGCTTGTCAAAGCTCGCATGAATCTCTCTTCTTCTTGATCCATCATAGGCGCATGTATTGATTGTCCTTTAACTTCTTCAATTTCATCATCACTAACATCTTCAAGATGTCTTCCTCATGTTGGGTTGTCTCAACAACTTCCAATCTTGTAGCAATCTATCTTAGCATATCATGTAGACTTGGATCTGCCTTTCCTCTCCCATGAACTATCTTGAAACCCTCTACAATTGTAGGTCAAATCAGAATCTATTTCCCTACAAAAAATTTCACTTGGGTTCACAAGAAGGAACCTCAGATCTCACCTTCACTTTGATACCACCTGATGCAAGGAGGGTTGGGAAAACCACGGCCAAAGGCACACCCAACTTACCCAAACCAACTTCCAGAACAACTCAGAAGCAACATACACATAAAGGGAGAGACAGAAAGCATAATATTCTTATTATTTCATCAAACATCATACATGTTGCTCTATAAGGCATTCCCAGCTACAACCATATACATTCATATTATTTACAGAATGATCTTCATACATGCGAGGTCATAGATATGTGACCCAAATCTTCTATCTCTTTTTTCTAACTAAGAACTGCCCCCTAATCTAAGAACATAAACTAAATATATACAAGAGACCACAAAAGTAGTCGGCACCAAAGATCCTAAAGACCCAACATAGGAAACAAAAAAGACCCATATTTAGGTCCACACACATCCCAATGAGAGACCCAACATTAATTACACAACATAAATTAAATGAATACATCAGCTAGAAGATCCAACATCCAAAAGCCAACTTGGTGAGAAGGACTACCAAGCATAGAGACCATTTGGTGAAAACCACTGAGCAGCCAAGAAAAACTACCGAGACCCCGTCAGTGAAGCCAACCAAAAAAAGTAACTGAGCCCGAGTGGTGAAACAACAAACCTTCAACCAACCAAGAAAAGCAGTTACCGAGAACTTTATCAAGCAGTCTCCAACAAGCTACTAAACTGAAACAAATAGATTTTTGGTTGATACATGATTGTCAAGAACCCAAGATTCTCTTGCATTAGGATGACATCTATAGGCTTTTTAGCCTCACAAATGAAGGAGCACATTCTTTTGGACCACAATTCATGTCTCACAATGCTCCTGATTTAGCCCAGCAAGTCAATGAGCTTAAGAATCTTGTGTATAGCATGAAAAATGGAGGGAAGAAAGAATTCTCCTTTGACGAGATATGTCTCTATCCATTTGACAAGTTAATCCCCATCCAACCATTCTGTCCAAACTTTAAGATCCCTAAATTTGAGAAATATAAAGGGGAAACATGTCCAGTCTAACATCTAAAAGAATTATATATTGCATGTCAAGAGGTCACCCACAAAAAAAATTATCTAAAGAGAATCTTCACTAGGATTCTTGGAAATCCTAATTTAGAGTGGTTCATGGCACTCCCACATGGATCCATATCTACCTTCTCCAACCTTGCATAGAATATTTTTGCACAATATTCTTACAACATCAAACATCAAGTGTCACTAAGTGATTTGTGTAACACCAAGAAAATGAACAGAGAAACCTTTGCCAGCCTATTACAAAGATGGAAACACATTGTGAATCGTATGCCTTGGAAGATACCCAAAAATCATTTGATCAACATATTCACTAGAAACTTGGTATCCAAAATGTCATTCCCAGTGAAAATGGCTTCTCCTTACACTTTTGAGTCTCTTGTTAAAATTTGGGAAAACATTGAGGATGAAATTTTGCAAAAAAGTTCCATTAGGCATTATGCCGCTTCCTCCACAAATGAAAAATTGAAATTTTGGAGTAAGAACAAAGGATTTGTCAATGATGGAGTGAAAGATACAAAGACTTCCAAAATTTCCAGGCATCTAATCAAAGCAATCAGAATAATAAAAACAAACATAACAAAAACAATGATAAGAATAATAATAATGTATCACAACAAAAATCTCAAAAACAACCTCACAATTAGTCTTATTTGTTTCCTCACAATAAAAATAACATTAAAGACAATAATAACAATAATACTCGACTATGTCAACAATTGACTCCTCTCACAGAGTCACTTGATGTGGTCTTTCAAAGATTAGTAGATCAAGGAATGATGGTATATCTTGATACTTGACCATTTAATGAAAATCAACCCAAACCCACTTGGTATAAAGATAATGAGTACTATGATTACCATCACATCAAAGGGAACAATACCAAGAAATTCATTAAGCTAAGACACTTTTTCCAAGACCTTATATACGATGGAAAAATTGAGGCTGAAGGACAAAATCCATCATCATCAAACACAAAACTAAAAGTCTATAATGAGAATTCTACAAACACCTTCATAGATAACAATCCAACATGCTAAAATTTAGAAGAGAATGATATATTTGGTTTTGATGTACTCTATGGATGTATTGCTAAATCTGACAATCATGTAAACACTTTGACACTAAAAGGTGCAAATTGAAATACTACCACCTAAAGAGAAAGAGTCATTATTCAAGCTGCTAATAATCCATCAACATCTGCAAATCCACCTGATGCACCATCCACAGTGACTCGGCCCGCTTCATGCTATGTTTTTTTTACCTAGTTAGGAAATACACCTACACAGATATCTATCCTTGAACTTCTTTACACATCTCCCATCTGAAAAGAAGTCCTTAAAAATTCCCTTAATGAGTCACATGTTCCCAAAAACATTATCGCTTCCCAATTCCAAGATATGATTGGAAATTTGGCCACACAAGAGCATTTAGTATTTACTGACAAAGATTTCCATGGTCCATACCTTCATCACAATAAATCACTCCATATCAAAGCCAAAATCCATTCCACTAAAGTCAAACAATTTCTTATAGATGGTGGATCTGGTCTCAATTTGTGTATATTAAAAATGATTTAAAATATTGGTCTTTCTGAAGACCTTCTTGATGTAAATAAAAGAATCACAATAAAGGCCTATGATGATAGAGAAAGGGGGAGAAAAGGTTTGATAACAATCCCTCTACAAGTGGGTCTAATGCTAATTGAAATAGTTTTTCATGTGTTTGATCTTCATCTATCATATAACATCTTGTTGGGACGACCATGGATACACACTATCAAAGGTTTACCTTCTACATATCATAAATGTCTAAAATTCCCACATCATGGAAGGGAAATAACTATTCCTGGAGATCCTGAGCCCTTTCAATATTGTAAAATATTTGAGGGTTAACAATCAAATTATTGTCCTTTGAATGAATTTGGTTGACCTATTGAAAAGAAGGATCCCACCACAAAAAGCATTGAAGAAACATCAAAAATCCCCTCAGATCAATCAAAAGGAAAGGAGAAATTCATTGAATAAAATATTCCATAAGTCAGAAAAGAAAATAACATTCCCAGATTAAGGCTTGGGGGAATAAAGCTTGAAAGTGCTATGCGCATTGGACAACTCCCCTTGTCTCCAAAATCTATGGAAAACCTTCCCAATTAATTCCCTCAAGAGAAAAGGACATTATGGAATGAAAGAAGACTACTTTCAAACATTGGGTATCTTTATCAAATGAACATATGGAATATAATCTCTTAGATTGGCATTACAAAGAAGAAGAAGAGAAACTAGACACTTTTCCTAAGGATAAGTATGTGAAAACCATGCCCATTGTTTAAATTATAGGATATCACGGTACTAGTCTTGGAGAAAAATAAATAGGAAGAAATACACTCATTAGAAAAAAATATTATCCACGAGGTAAAGTATTTGGTTCCATAGAAACTAACATGAACTTCACTAAAGACTATTGATTCATACATCGAGGAAGAGTTCTTTGAAGTACCTTTACAATACATTGAAGATGACCATCATGACCATGCTCGTGTCCTCACTATTACAGAAGCCAAACCTTCATCCCTTGGCCATCCCATTAAAAACCCCAAACTAATCAATTGGGATCAGCAAGATTCACTACCATCCTTGGACATATATGATTCAGATGAGGCAGTGTTAGCGCTCTTTGGACATAAGAATCTTAAGAATAGGAGCATCATATCCACTAATATGAGAAAGTCTACTTTGGTAGCTAGGTCAACACTCTTATTTGAAAAAATGAAAATGAAAATTTAAAAAAAAAAGATAATAAAGCATTTCCTAGTGAAAACCTCTCACTGGCACCTTCAGATGGAGAAAAAAAGATAAAATAAAGGATTTGTCCTCTAGTGAAAACCTTTCTGAGGTGCTAGAGGAGGAATAAGTTGACCTTCCCTTTATATCTTTACAACTAGAAAAATAATCCATACTAATAGAAGACACAATAATAGTCAATCTTGGTACAGAATAAAATCCAAAGGTTACATACATTGAAGCCTCACTCAATGATCAAGAACAAAAATATATAACTTAATTCTATAAGAAAAAAATAGATCAATTTTTCTTGGACTTATAAATATATGCTTGGATTGGATACAGATCTATTCATACACCATCTTGCGGTTGATCCAAAGGTGAAACCCATTAAGAAAAAATTACGCATGATGCACCTGCAAGTTGCCTTGTTAGTAAAAGTTGAGCTTCAAAAAATGCTTGGTGCCAGTATCATCATACCAATTTATTATCCTAAATGGGTCTCACATTGTACTAGTAGATAAACCTAGTGGGGGCATATGCATTTGTACAAACTTCAGAGATTTGAACTTAGCATGTCCTAAGGATGATTTTCCGCTACCAAATATTGATATCATAATGGACTTGACTATTTGACATGAGATGTTGTCCATCATGGATGGCTTCTCCAGGTATAATTAGATTTGAATAGCACTAGAATATCAACACAAAACTACATTCACAACTACTTGGGGGACATTTTGTTATCAGGTCATGTCCTTTGGTCTTAAAAATGTAGGTGCAACCTATCAACAGGAAATGACCACAATCTTTCATGATCTCCTACATGTTATTATGCAAGAATGTAGATGACCTATGAAAATCAAAGACATGAGACTCACATATTTCCATCCTCACAACAATCTTTGAAAGACTGGAGAAGTACATGCTTCAACTGAATCCTTAGAAATGTGTCTTTGGTGTCCAATCGGGCAAGCTATTGTGCTATATTGTGTCCCACAAATCATTAAAGTTGATCCAATAAAAGTCAAGGATACCTTAGAAATTATCCCCCAAGACATTAAAATAGTTGTGCATTCTAAAAGGAAAACTTCAGTCTATTAGGAGATTCATGTCACAGTTGGATGATAAAGTGCATCCCTTTTCCCATCTACTACGCAAAAATATCAAGTTTCAGTGGGATTTCCTGTATCAGAAAGAATTTGAATGACTGAAAGGATATCTAGCTAATCCTCCAATTTTGGTACTGTCTGTCCTAGGGTACCCTCTAATTTTATACATATCAACTAATGAAGTTGCATTGGGAGCTCTTTTGGCCCAGTTAGATGACAATGGAAAAGAGTGAATAATCTATTATCTCATCACAATGCTAGTGGGTTATGAATTGAATTACTCGCCTATTGAAAAATATTGTTGTGTTGTTGTCTTCTACACAGAGAAGCTATGGAATTACATGCTTAATCATAAGATACAACTTGTTGCAAAGATTGACCCACTCAAATATGTGTTGTCTAAAGCTTCTCTTACCAGACGTACTGCTAAATGGGTCATGATTCTGAATGAATTTTACATTGTCTATGTAGATCATAAAGCTATTATGGGGAAAGTGATTGTAGATCAATTAGCTAAAGTGCCTATTCAAGGAGATCATCTTCTCATTACATAATTTCCAGACAAATCTATTTTATTGTCACCTTGAGCATATAATGGAAAATATCTTTTGATGGCTCTTTTACATAGAATGGATTGGGGAAAGGCATCATGTTTTTCAAACCTCAAGGGGATATCATCCATAAATCTTATAAACTACAATTTCTGTGCACAAAAAATATTGCAATATATGAGGCCTTGGTGCTAGGACTTTGCCAATTCATCCAATGGAAGATCCTTAGCTTAATTGTCCTTGGCGACTCTCAATTAGTTATTAATAAAGACCTAGATGAATATAAAAAAAAGGATGGAAAATTAATCCCCTACTATCGCATGGTTGAAGATCTTTTCAAAGAGATTTTCTTCTAGTAGATTCCTAGAATAAAGATCAAAGCAGCTAACGCCATGGAAATCATTGGGTCTTTGATATCCATGCCTGAACATAGTTCATGGTACGAGTTTCTCATTGAGAATATTATGGTCCCTTCCTATGACCAACCAAAGAGTGAGATGGTATGTTGAATTGTTGATAAAAATTCTCCCTGGTACCAAGAAGTCTACTCTTATCTTAAAGATAAAACCATCCCACTTATCCTCACACCAAACCAATGTAAGACCTTCATTTGTCTAACCTTACGATACACTATCCTTAGTGATACCCTATTTCAGAAACAATTTGATAGAACTCTTCTAAGGTGTCTGAATTCAGAGGAAGCACAAACATCCTTAGAGAAGTTACATCAAGGAATCTATGGAGCCCATTCTAGTGGCCTCACTTTGGCAAATAATTTGTTCCAGATAGGGTACTATTGGCCGACCATGGAGCAGGATGCTTATCACTATGTAAAGAAGTGTGTACCTTGTCAGTAACATGGCGATTTGATACACATTCCATCCCAACCCCTACAACCTACCATTACACCTTGGCCTTTTTCTCATTGGGGACTTGACCTTGTTGGCCAGATATTCCCAAATTCCTCCAATGGCCATGAGTATATCATTTTTCTATAGAGTACTTTACAAAATGGGTTGAAGCTATTCCTCTTACTTATACCACCAAAAAACAGATTTCAAAGTTTCTTTTGAGCTACATTATCTATCATTATGGAATTCCTCAAGACATTATCACTGATAATGGGACCCCTTTAAAAAACAAGGATGTCACATAGCTATGTAAGAATTTTGGTATTAACCAATATTGTTCCTCCCAGTGCTTCCCACAAGGTAATGATCAATCAGAGGCTACAAATAAAACCATCATGCCTAAATAAAATAGTCAATGAGGCTAGCTGTGACTGGCACCTTCAGTTAAATCCCAACTTATAGGCATATTCCACTTCCATCCATGCCCCCACTAGATTCATTATGTTTTCCCTTATTTAGGGTACTGAGTTTTTCCTTCCCATTGAAATTAAGCTCCCTTCTCTCATAATCTCCCTAAAGAACCTGATGTCGAAAGAAGAATACCGTGTTGCTCTCTTGCAAGAGTTTGAACTCCTTGATGAGAGATACCTTAATTCCTTGAACAATCTCTTTTTGTATAAAAATTGCTTGCACTTACTATTCAATAAGAAGATCAAGCCTCAAGAGCTTGATGTTGGTGATCTTGTCCTGCAACACAACATGAAGAATCTCTAGAACTATGAAAAGAAAGGAAAATTTAAGCCTAATTGGTTGGTACCTTTTGTGGTGATGACTAAATTTAGGTCTAAAGCATATCAAATAGAAACACCAGTGGGAGATCCTATTCCTTATCCTGTAAATATCTTGCATCTCAAGTGCATTTATGCATAATCTGTCAATAGTTCCTTTTATACAACAGAAAAGTCAACAAAAATCCAAAAAATAGGAATCAACAAAAAATCCAAAAACAATATAAAAAGTCATTCAAAAAATATCTAAAAGGTCGAAAAAGTCCTAAAAAATTTTATTATCTTGGTGAAAACCTTACAAACATGCACCTTGATAATATACCAAAAAATAAAGGGGGGAAGAAAGAGAAATAAGTCCACCCATTTGTGAAAACCACTTTGATGGCGCAATGGGTAAGTACCATGGTAAAACCTATTTTAGGTTCCATGTGTAGTTAGATCCATAATGTATTCAGACCATCCCACATGCTACTCATCGCTTTTCCACAATAAATCCCATAGTTCCCATATCTATGCAGAAGTCCTACATGGTCCTCACTCGCTTTCCACTCATTCTTCGCATTCACAATCCAAATCCATCATCGGATTTCCCATGATACTAATCTTTTTTCCAAACAATAGTGATTGTAAAAGATTTTTCACAAATCAAATTTAAGATTGAATTTCTCTGCTATTATTCCTTTCCTGAGCTATTGCAAGAGAATTCCTCTTTTGACATCAATCAATCTTTGCATGTCAGGACACATCCTTCTGACATCGGCTTATCAATCCTCCATCACATAATCCTGCTCATGGAAAGAAATTTGGACTGAATGATTTCTTGGTCATGAAGCCTTTTTTTGATTTTATCTTTTTGTTTCAATATAGCCTCCTCATGATTAACTTGATCGTCAATATCTTGGCATATCTTGAATGGTGTTAATTGGAAAATGTGACATTTGCAGTATAATTTGTTTGATGGTGTTTTAGTGTATTTTTTTAGATACACGATTATGATAATGCCTAGCTTCCTAGGAGTAAGGTCTAGTACACCTTCCACAAAGTCCCTAAAAATGCCTTGGGTGTACTCAGTCTCCCCATGACTATCATTGTATTATTTCCATCATATATGCCTTATCTACATATATGTTCCTAAATCTACCTATTTTGTCTCTGAGTCTAGTCCACACAAAGGAAATATTCCATATATATTTTATAACACCTGGTTTGATAATCCTAAAGGATAATATTTTGTCATTAGTATACAAACAAAACAATTTTTGAACCTTTGGTAACATGATCAACAAAAGATAGGTTTATAGTGCAACCCGACACAACATTTCACAGAGGTTGCCAAAAATGCTAAGTGCACTATCACTGATAGAAAGTTTACAGTGTAAACCAACAACACACTTTACTGATCAAACCAATAGATAGCCTACAGAGCAACCCGAGAATCAGAATGTCTATAGAGACCTCACTAAGGAAAGAGTACAAAGCAACCTGAGCATCAGTCTACCTGAGAGACAGCTTTAATTTTGAGAAATGTGGATCTGAGTTACACGTCAGATAAAACACTTGAGTTTTATAATTAGATTTAATGATTATCTTTAAAACCATTTCTTGAGGGACAAGTAAGGCATATGTAATTGTTTTAATCAGTCTAACTGATTGTAAACATGCAAACTAGGAGATCAAGGTCAAGTTGTAAACCTTTGATCATAGAGTTTTTTTTAAAAGTGTGAAACCTAAATAGGTCAATTCATTATATTAATAGATGTAGAAATCAATCAGACAATGATGATTGTATCTGAAGTAGACATCTATAGATCAGAAAGAGATTTTTATATAGAAGGACATCAAAAGATGAAATCAGTTATAAAGAACAAGATTCAAGGCTACCGAGAAGAACAAAGGTATTAATCAATCACTATAGGTGATACACATACAAAGTGAACTTAAAGGATCTATATTCAGAAATTCAAGTTTTCATACTATCAGGTCAACAAGTATTTTTGACTACTCTTTAAAAATTGTAGCAAATAGAATAAATCCTTTAAGAAGGTGGATTTAACAATCTTCATGTAAATCTCTTAACCAAGTGCACACTTAATAGTGTTTCTAAATATCTTAACCAAGTATACCTTAACAAGTCTCAAATGTTACTCCTAATAGGGTAAGATCATTAGAAGTGATCACACTTGTAGCCTTAATCGACACCTTCCATTCTGCAGATAGTGAATCTTTGTGGGTTTCATCCCCGCCATAGTTTTTACCTTCTAACAGGGGTTTTCTACGTCACCAATTCTTGTGTCATGTGTACTTACATTTCATGAATGTTTACATGCAATTAAGTTTATATTTTGATATTACATGCATAAGGTAGAATAGCATCAATAGTCAGTAATGCAAGGACATAGTACTAATGGTTAATTGATAAAAAAAATTAAGAGTACTGATTCACCCCTCCCCTCTCAATACACACCATTCCATTATTCCAAAAATTGGTATCAGAGCTAGATCTCTTACTTAGAAAAGTTTAAATCACTTGAGAGAAAAGATCATACAATGGAAAGGTATAAGCTTGACAAGAATATTGAAAATCAAAAGTTGCTGATACAAATCTTCTATGAGCAATACAAAGAAGCAAGAATCAAGATAAGAAAGCTACTGGATGAAAGAAAAGTTATGGCATCTCGCTACAATGAAATAGACTTTCAGGAAGAAGAGACACCTGATTTGTTTGAGTCATCAGGATTTACATCTAGCAATACATCAGACACATCTGAAGGAAACATTACAAGTCTGAATGAAAATAATCAACATTTGACAGAGAAAGTAAAGGTACTGAAAATTGGTTAAGAGACACAGATGGTAAGGATGATTGATGTCATGAATAATTCTAGACAAGCTGAACAAGAAATAAAATTAGCTATTGATGACATGAGGAAGATCACTGAGAAGTTACAAGAAGGAGAGACTGGAATACAGAGACTTACTGAAGATCATCATGAGATCACCAATAAAATAGTTCTTATGAATCATGAGGTAAACTGAGTGAACATAGAACTCAATAGGGAATTGGAAGATATTGGTGAGATAAGAGAAGAAAATGAGAGACTGAAGCATGAAGCAAGGATTCAGCAACAACATAATGATATGATCAAGAAAGTTGAAGAAAGTACAAAGACAATGGATGATTTTCTGGATGGACAAATGAGACTCAACAACAAAGAGGATGGATGATTTTCTGGATGCATCTTATGGATCTCTTGTGCTTGAATGTATTACTTTTGGGGGCATTAGATGACCTAGGATGTATACAGAGGCTGGGGGAAGTTTTTATCTTTTCTGTTACTCCATGGTGTGTGTGTTATCTTTTATTACCCTAAACTGACCATATTGACCCTTTCAATTATGTTATTTGCTAGTGTACCTATGTGACCGTTCCTATTGTATGGGATACTGATTTGGTGTACACTAGGGTTGTGACCTATGCTAGATCTATTAGGATCTCTAAGCCTAGGGTAGGTTACCTAGATGTGTAGTAGAGGGTGGACTGCAATAAGTTTCGTGTCTGTAAGAGACTACTGGATTGTTTATTGTGAAGTTTCTTAATAAGTGATAACTAAAGACATATTTGGGGATATTAAAATGGATTAATAAGATGTGTCCTCACCCATGCTTGAGTGCTAGTATAGGCTAAGATGGTTTTGAGAAGATGTTAGTTGCCCTGCGAGCTATCTAACATAGTCAGTGGCCTTGTCAGTTGAGAGGTCATTGGCTCCGTGTATGGTCACTTAGGTGCCGAAATCCATTGTGATTATCAAGGCTAAACTTAAGGGTTAGATGTATGTGATGACACCTTCCTTTACACATGATAGATTTCCTATGTTGTTATTTTCCTCTGGATTAGTGAGTCTTACCTTTTATGATGTTTAGTACACCGGATTAGAGAGCCATCAGGATCCCTTGCTTAGTGGTTATTCCTTCATGGTTTTGGATATCCGATTGGGATCTGTTGTTATCTCCTCAGCATAGTGGGGTGGACCTTTGTGGTTCTACATGGATGGGTGGTAGTGATTCTTTATCCATTGAGATTCGACGTCCTTGTACCAGGTGCTTGATGGTTCTTTGCAGATGAGATCTTTATTTCCCTTCTTCATTTATTATGGAATTTCATTATTGTAATCTTGTATTAGAGTTTCGCATATGATATCTAATCTGGAAATTGTATATTAAGTAGATTAGAGTGATTACCACATACCCTGCAACATGTGCAGTGGATGTGTGTTATGGTGGTTTCATGGTTATCCATGAGGTTTGTAATTATGGTTATCTAAGTTGTATTTGATATGTTTAATTAGATGGAATCTTTTGTTATATTGTTAGTTGTGTTTTACTTTAAGTAATTCAACATCATGGGACCCTTGAGTCATGTAATCTATGTGAGTGTAAGACATGTGTATAAATGGTAATCACTTCCACATTAATGTATGTTTCTTTATGTTAAATTTTAAAAAAAATTATTCAACACACATAGTGACATGTTCTAGGTTAATCTCTCTTGGGTTCCCTAGTGGGGCGTTACACTTACTAAAGATCATCATGAGATCACCAATAAAATATTTCTTATGAATCATGAGGCAAACTGAGTGAACATAGAACTAAATGGGGAATTGGAAGATATTGGTGAGCTAAGAGAAGAAAATGAGAGACTGAAGCATGAAGCAAGGATTTAGCAACAGCACAATGATATGATCAAGAAAGCTGAAGAAAGTACAAAGAGAATGGATGATTTTCTGGATGGACAAAGGAGACTCAACAACAATAGCGGTCTAGGGTATACCAAGTGTGGATAATCATCAAACCAAGATGATCAAAAATATGTCTACACAAATCCAAGACCAAGGAAGCAGTCATGCAATCACTATGGAAAAATAGGCCACACATCAAATGTTTGCAGGAGCAAAGCTAAAGGTATTCCTAAATCCACATCTACATTCATAGTTAAATGTTATAGCTATAACAAGCATGGACACAAAGCACATGAATGCAGATCTAAGGTGAAAAAACAAAAGAAAGATGAAGATATAACTGTTGCCACCAAGTAGGAAAAGGAAAAGGAAACGGATACCATGGATGGTGCATAGGTAAATATACCAGGTGACATGTCACTATTGATACAAGCTATCAATATCATTACATAGGAAAAGGAGAAGACACCTAAACCTATTGCAACCACACCGATGGACACAAGTGTTGAACAAGGGAAGTAGAAAGATACACAAGAAGAAAAGAAAGATGCAAGCAGAGAGGAGAAAATAGGTGATGCAACTGATAAAAACACCGAGGGTATAAAGGCTGCAAATATAGACAAGGTTGATGTGGAGACATCCACTACCAACCAATAGGTCAATACCAAGTAGAAAACAACAGGCACCACACCTCCCATACAATCACCAAATAAAGAAAAAGAGCTTGAACTAGCCATAGTTCTACATTCCCCTGCTTCCAACACAATTTCAAAGAAGAAGAAGAAGAAGAAGAATAATCCAGTCAGATTGGATGAAATCATTGACATACCAGACTGTGATCCTAGGACATTGGATCCATAGTCACTTAAAAAGTATGGTGAAATTTTTAAAAGAAAGGCAATTCAGGACAAGCTCAGGAAGGAGCACAAGAACTCCCAAGTCCTAGAGACAACCAAAGATATATTATTGCCTATTGTACCAGACACCAAAATTGATCAAAGTGCACCTATACTTGATCAATTAGCAGCTCTTACCAATGCCATCACATCACATAAAATAGATGCAAACAAGGTAATAGAGGAACATGCTAAGCAGAAGTGTCAATACAAGCTTACTGAGAAAATCAGCCAGGAAGTGGCAGAACAAAAGGTAAAAATTTCTGAATTAGCTACTACTATAGAACTGATAATATCAGTAGTAAAATTAATTCAAAATTTGTGCACATTAGAAGCTTTCACTACCGAGCATAGTGACAAGTTGGCCAAAATTGATGAAGATATTAAGGCAAGTGCACAAGGTCTCACAACTGATGACAATGCATTCAAGTTACATTATGAGAAGCTTGTAAAATCTAAACGGTTGAGACTAGATATTAAAGAGGCAGAAACCAAACTCTAAGATGAGGTAACCGAGCTCCAAACTCTACTTCTACCAAATCTCGCATTACTGCAACAACACATGACTTTGGCAAAAACACTAATTGCCACCCCAGAGATGTTTGTCACCGACAGTATCTATGACATGCACGCAAGGATAAAATTAGAGCACATGGCCCTGGAACACCTCAAAGATAAATGGGAGAAGATGATGAAAAACATCAAGAAATCCCATTCCCACATTTTTGACAAATTGTAAGTATTACACCTTTGTCATTATTTTCAAAAAAAGGGAAATGATATGATAAAGGGGGAAATAATAGAAAAAGGGGAAATGATAAGGTGAAAGTGGGAAATGATGAAAGAGGTAATATATGTATAAATTAAAATGTAACATGTACATACACTACACAAAGGCATGCACATAGGGGGAGTCATATTGACAAGGTAATCATTTTGGTGTACATACTAAACTTTTCAATTTTGCACATATCAGTTTTTTGATACTAATGCCAAAGGGGGAGATTGATAATCCTAAACGATAATATTTTGTCATTAGTATACAAAGAAAAGAGTTTTTGAACCGTCAGTAACATGATCACAAAAATATAGGTTTATAGTGCAACCCAACACAGCAGTTCACAGAGGTCACCAAAAATGCTATGTGCACTATCACCGACAAACAGTTTACAGTGTAAACTGACAACACACTTTACTGAGCAAATTGACAGACAATCTACAGAGTAACCTGAGAAGTAGAATGTCTACAAAGTCATAACTGAGGAAAGACTATAGAGAAACCCAAGCACCAGTCTACTAAGAGACAAATTTAATTTTGATAAATGTGGATCTAAGTTACACGTCAGATAAAACACTTGAGTTTTATAATTAGCTTTAATTCTTATCTTTAAAACCATTTCTTTAGGGACAAGTAAAGCATATGTAATTGTTTTAATTAGTCTAATTGATTGTAAATATGCAAACTAGGAGAGCAAGGTCAAGTTGTAAACCTTTGATCATAGAGTTTCCATCAAAGAGGGTGAAACCTAAATAGGTCAATTCATTGTATAAATAGATGTAGAAATCAATCAGACAATGATGATTGTAACTGCAATAGACATCTATGGATTAGATAGAGAGTTTTATGTAGAAGGACATCAAAAGATGAAATTAGTTATGATGAACAAGATTCAAGGCTACCAATCAGAACAGGGGTATTAATCAATTACTATAGGTGATACACATACAAAGTGAACTTAAAGGATCTATATTCAGCAATTCAAGGTTGCATACTATCAGATCAATAAGTATTTTTTACTACTCTCTAACAATTGTAGAAAATATAAGAAATCCTTTAAGAAGGTGGATATAACAATCCTTATGTAAATCTCTTAACCGAGTACACACTTAACAATGTTGCTAAATCTCTTAACCAAGTAGACCTTAACAAGTCTCAAATGTTACTCCTAATAGGGTAAGATCATCAGAAGTGATCACACTTGTAGCCCTAACTGACACCTTCCATTCTGTAGATAGTGAAGCTTTGTGGGTTTCATCCCCACCATATTTTTTACCTTCTAACAGGGGTTTTCTACATTACCAATTCTTGTGTCATGTGTACTTATATTTCATGAATGTTTCTATGAATGTTTACATGAAATTAAGTTTATGTTTTGATATTACATACATAAGGTAGAATAGCATCAATGGTCGATAATGCAAGAACAAAGTACTAATGGTTAATTGATAAAAAAATTTAAGGGTACTGATTCACCCCTACCCTCTTAGTACACACCATTCCATTATTCCAACATGGTGCATACCTCGTCTTGCAATATCAAACTAGGGTATGCTCTCCACATTAACACAATAAGATCTCCAAAATCTTCTTCGCATTTTGTTAGTTACATTATAGGTTTCTTTTGCATTTTGCATTCAAGGCTTCTCTTTATCTCCCCATCCCGATGCATTCCATTATCCTTCCTTTCTAGGAAATTTCCCCAAACCTTTTTGTCTGTGTTATTTTTTTTGAGGGGGAACATCCTTCCATCAAAGAGGGGCAAAATGTAGATGTCTAAAATCATCCTCTAACCTTATTAATTGAATCTTATTTAATTAATATCTCTTGGTAGTTATTTAAATCCTATTTAATTAATACCCTTAACCATATAATTAATTTTAGTTAATTAATTATATTTATCCCCCTCATCTACCTATTTAATTAGATTTATTTAATTAAAAACGTTCATTATCCTCTTCTTTCTAATACATCCAATTGTCATTTCCTTCAAAACCATTAACCCATGATTTAATTAACTCCTATTTTGATTAAATCATAAGCCCATCCTAATTCCCTATTTAATTAAATATTATTTAATTAAATCCCTAAACCTCTAATTAGTCTAATTATATCCTAAAGGCTAGCCTACATACCTACCCTACTCCTACCCTACTCACTTTCTAAACCTACTTTCCCACTTAATCACCCTCTAATCCCACTTAAAAAGGTGATTCCTAACCTTTTTAATGATAATGGAATGCTCACACATGTGTGAGAAACTCATCCCAAGAGAGCCACCCAACTCTCTTAAATGCAACCACCTTCTTGTCCCCTATTGGTTGTATTTCCTATTTTTGAGTTTACCCTGAAAATTCTTAAACTCCCTGTCATTCTCATGCCCAGAAGGTAAAGATTCATGTTTGAAACCATTTACATTTCTCTGCAAATGATTTTTTTGCTCAAAACCAAGATCAATATGTCAAAAATCCTAAGCATTGGAGTAAATTTGGTTCGAAATTGCAAAAAAGCCCTAAATTTTCCAAGTTGTTTCTATTTCTGTGTTACTTTTTCATGACTTGAGTCCAAACTTATTTGCATGTGTTTATTCCCTAGTCGCTAAGTCTCGTAAGAAGAAATGAATATTCCTTATGGTCTCGAGACTTAGCGAAAAGCTTTGGTCGCGTGGTCTTGTGATGAAAAAGAATATACTGAAAAGGTTTTGAGACTTAACGCAGATCGTTGATTTCAAAAATAATCCAATGATAGTCACTTTTTCTCTTGATAAAAGTAGAGTTAGTGATTTCATTTGGTGACTTTGAGATTACTCAGTCGCGTTATCTCTTAATATAACCTATGGTTATGAGTTGAGTTCATGAGTTAAATAAAACAGTGTTGTCGCCAAGTCTTGTGATCAAAAGTGAGTTAAGCAAAAGATTTGGAGATTACGCAACAACCGTGGATCAAATAGTTAATCTAACAGTAGTCGAGAAGTCTCTTGATTATAACCGTGGTTCATAAATTATCAAGTGACATGGAGATTAAACAGTCATTGAGTCTCCAAATGAAACATGAGGTAAAACAACAGTAAAGAGAATGCTTTGTCGTAGTGTCTCCATAAGATGGAGGGTTAAGTTAAGATATCAAGCGACATCGCGCCAACTATTGATCAAACTTCTAATCTTATGGCAGTCGCTAAGTCTCTTGAAAGAACTATAGTTAGTGAAATTATTAAGCAACAAGGAGATTACTCAGTCTTTGAGTCACTAGAAGTGAACCGGAGTTAAAATAGACATTTTCAGTGGCACTATTATTAACAGTTGTTAACCAATCAAAGTAAAGAGATTATGACAGATGGGAAAGTAGTCATATTATGAGTTAATTCAGCCATTTAGATTTGATTTCGATTTCATTTTGAATTTTATAAGGTTTTTTATGAAATAATACTCATCAAAAATTGATTATCTGATAGTTTGAATGTCACGGCTAAAATTAGAAATTGATGTAGCAGTATGTGAAGCTAATGGTGAAGTGATTGAATTACCAGCTAGAAGTGACAATCTGCATTCAATTAACAGTTATAAGTATACTTGTCCATTGTCATTTCATTTTTACCAAGTTTCTATTTTCTTAGAGCGAAGAGTTTACAGAGATTTGGTGTTTTCTGAGAAAGATTAATATTTTCATCAGCAAGTGATTCAAAAGGTGGTTGCCTGATTCAGAATTTAGTAAAGATTATAATTGACAATGTTCTAGAGTTTAGAGCTACAGTTTTTAGAGAATTCACAGTTTGGTGGTGAGGGTTTTCAGTAGTTTTATTTCAATATCGGTGAATAAGGATTGAGAACAGAACAGAAAGGAAGTATGAGTCAAGCATAGAGTATGGCCTGCACTAGTGGGAGAAGTGAAGATGTTGAAGATGAGTCAAAGGGAAAAAGAAACTATTCAAATGAATTCCTCACTTTTCTTCAAGGTGCAAACCAGAGTCAAAAGGTTAGTGCAGATGTTTTAATTGATGATATGACTTATGTTAGGGATGCAAAAACACCAGGGTCATCAGAATACTCACTTTTTAATTGTCTCTTTAATAATAGTGATGAACCCATGCCTATCTCAAACCCTTTGACCTATAGGTTAGCCAGGTTGCTAGTTCCTTATGTCTTTGTTGACGTTGATTTCATACTAGAATTGGCTAGTAGATATGACCCTTTGATCAAAACCATTAAAAGGGATGATGGAAAGCCCTTACTCACCCTAGACCGAAATAATTTTATGAAATATTTTAATTTCTACTATCCTATGGCTACTGAGATAAATCTGAAGAGCCTAGAGAATTTGACGTTGCTACTAAATTGATTAGGGATCATCATGTCCATATGAAAATGAAGACTTATATAGCCCCCATGCCAGGAACAACACCATATTGTTACAAAGACCTTAATTTCTATATTAATTATATATCATATGCACTATGTAGAGTGCTTTGAAAGGATGCAGGGGCAAAAAGGATCACCTCAGACATTTTAATGATGGTGTTAGATATGCAGAGTCTTCATACTACTTCCAATTATGACTACATTTAGTATATTATTGATCAAATGCACCAGGGATTTATAGATATACAAAACAAGAAGGATCATCCAAAATTTATGCATTATTCAATCCTCATGCATTTGATTATCTACTATAATTTCCCAGTTATGAATTTTCAGTTTCTACAACCACAGAGGTTCCACCATAATCAGCCCAACCCTATTCAGTTTTGGATCAGAGTCTAGAATTATACATCCAGAGAGCAGGAGTTCTGTGCTTTCAAAAATTGGATAATCTATCCACTTTTGAAGTGTTTAGGTGTTGATAAGACCAGATTGACTGTTAAGGTAATTTAATTATTGAGGCCCTACCAATACCTTGACAAATGGCTAGGAGACCATAATTAAGGGAATTTTTATTATGAAAAGAATTTTACAATGACGAGGGTTTATGGTTGCCCCCACCCTCCACACATTTTTCCATTTCATGTACTACCGAGGATAGCTGCAATGGAGTTCATTAGGAAGCTTATTCTGATAGATAAAGAACATCTGGCATCACATAGGAAGGGTACTTTTACCCCTAGGTAGTTCAGGATCTACAATTTCATTATTGGAAAAGGAGCTTCAGACCTAGTGAATACTTGGTTGAACCATTATAGAATGAATGTGGCCCTACATAGACATGTTTATACTGAGGGATTCATTCTTAGCACAAAAAACTTTCTCACACCAACTATCCCCTACACAAAGGTACATGAGGAGTGTATGAAGGAGGATTTAATAAGAAACATCCTGGAGGATGAAGAGGTGGACAGGAAAGCAATTAAGTTCAATGAACTTATAGACCTAGAGAAGCAAGTAAAGAGAAAGGGGAAGAAATTTGGAGGTTTCTACCCTAACCTGCCTTATCTCAAAAGGCTGGATGTAATGATTGAGAATCATACTCTTCTATGTAATCAGTTAGAAGAAGCACTAGTGGTACCAAAAAAAGGCCATAGAGAGAATTCAGAGTCAGAATATGATGATGACAGTGATTAGGGCTATCCTTTACCTAATGCCTATCCAGATTACCAAGCAGTACCATTGAATCTTGCAGTTGAAGGGGAAGATGTCATTGACCTAAAAGAGGTCCTAGAGAAGGAAGTGACAAATGAGCCCCCACCTAAGAGACAAAGAGTAGAAATAGAGGAGCCTTCTCAGAGAAAAAGGACAGATAAAATTGGAGCCCTAATAACTAGTAACAGACCCTATGATCATTATTTAAGAAAATAGATCAGGGTAGGGAAGAAACTCCAAAAGGATGCAAAAGAAGAGGAGTTACCTCTCATATCATGCATAGATGAGAGATTGTTACATCAAGAGGAGTTCCTCAAGGATGATAGTTTCATAAAGACAAGGGAATTCAAGGATTTCCTAATATGGAATAAGCAACAACAAATCTGAAAGTAGTTTCAATTGGCAGGTGGTGACCCAATCACTCAAGAGGCCTTAAAAACATTGCAGGATTATGATCCTAAGTCTGAGGAGATCACACCAGAGAAAGCAAGGGAACTGGTCAAGGCCAATGGAGTGTTATTTGTGGAAGGCTGGGACTTGTCTTCAGCATTCATTATAGATCAGATCAGGAGACAACCTAATGTTAAACTATCATCAAAGAATTAGGTTGGAGACATGATTAGAGGGTTTGGTTATAACCCAAAATCTCAAGCATTAGCAATGTGGAGCCTAGCTCCCAAAGATCAGAAGCCAGCCATTTTGAACATGTAAGAGAAGATGGAAGGAAATAAAATTATATGGAATTTAGATAATATAGGGGATATGGAAATAGCCCACTTAATGACTCATTTTTCTCAGCTTAATGAGGCAAAGACAGGCCAACTATCAGACAAATTGCAGAAACCCACCAGTGACACTAGTGATATTGTCAAGGATAGGGAGATAGTATTAATAACAATTAAATAACAGAAGAAGCTCATAGATGATCTTACTAAACAATTGCTAGATATAATAGATCATGTCCCTGTTGAGCCCAAAGAGGTCCTGGATGTTGAGATCCAAACAAAGGATACATGGGAGATGCCTATTGAAACAGAGTTGGGAGTTGCAAAGCATAACAGTATGATTTTGGAAGCCTTGACTTCAATCTTGTAGCATAGGATAGACACAATCAAAAGAAATTTTGATGTACTGTATGGGGCTTATGGCATATTGTCAGGCTTACAAGTAGAAGTGGCAAGTTTATGACAATTTTGGATCCTTACTATGCAACTTGGTCCGGAAGAATGTAATACCTACCCCTTTGTCTGTCTGCCTGTGTCAATATATGATCTCTTTTACACTATAGTATGTATGTGTTAGCTCTTTCAAGTGATTTTAAGAATATTCATGCATTACTTTTCAGTATGTTATTGATCCAATATTATCATGTTGTATCTTTTTTGTATATGTGATTTATGGTTATTTTATGATGCTTATATATATGTTAGGATTTCATTTCGATTATGGTTTGCTAACAATACTGACCTTAGATTTATATGCACATGGATCATGGTATGTTTTGTGTTACTGTTTGATGTGCTTGGTATGGTATGGGACAGAGTCATAGTTACTTGCTTCAGCAAGATCCACACGATAACCTAGTCTCAACCATTATTTTTCATATGATATATGCATGTATGTTCGTCTTTGTGATGACAGGTTTGTAGGTACCGGGCTACGTCTTCCCTAAATTGGCAGGAGTGAGTGTGCCCTATCGCATTAATCTCAATGGTAAGAGAGGGGAGATAGTTTTAAGGTCCAAATCCTATCCTAAACCTAATTGTCCTAGATAGTGGACAAGTATCTATTTTGACTACCCTGACCGAATTCGTATAGTTGATAGGAATCCGTGTGTCCCTTTCCTTGATCATGGTTGATTTTGCTTGTTTTCGATTTCAGGTGCTTGATGTGATAATGTAGGTGTTATATCATGTTATTTATTTAATTAAATATTATTGCAATTAATTATTAAATATAGGGTATTTAATTAATTAAATATTAAATTAAATACCTATGTTTAATTGAAAGTTTAATTAAAGTGCAATTGTTGAGTATTTATATTTAATTGAATATTAGAGTAAATGAGATTTTATGCTTAATTAAATAATTAAATATTTAGTTGCATGGATTATTGTGATGTAAATATTTAATTTATTTAAATTAATATTTTATTAATTACATGTGCAAGATTTGTTTGAAAAAGTATTTTCAACTCAAGAGATCTCAACTTGAATTTAGGAGTCAAAGTTGAGTTGTGCAAGTAATTAGATATTTTAATTAATTAATTGTTATTTTCTTTCAATTATGAAGAGGAGTCATTTTAGGAGTTAACTGAATGTGTTGTCATTAGGGTTTGCTTGATTAGGGGAAATGGATCCTCATTAGGGGGATTCTTCTCTCATTATCTCATAACAGGTTTTTAGGAGCATTTTTGGAAGCTTTGGTGTGTGCTTGGTTTCGGAGCATAATTTTGGAATTCTCCTTGCTTGGATTTTGTATTGTGCATTCTTCAATAGTTATTGAGGTAGGGTCTTGTTCATGTCAATTCTGGTTTTTCAGATCCCTGTCTTCTATGCATCTGGAAAGCTAAGAATCCTTTGTTTGGTCATTCCTTGCTTGACTATTCTGTGTGTTTGAATTTTTCAATTGGAAAGTAATGTTTTAGATCAATTTCGTGTTTTACTCAAGCTTGCATGTCAGATCTATGTTTTTGGGCATAAAGGGGTTTTCGTTTTATGACATTAGGAGTAAATGGGTATTAGGGTTTCTAATTTGAATATATTGTTGAAAAGGGGTTTCTGGAAACCTAGATCCTTAATGTTTGTAGGAAAATATATATTACCCTAGTACGAAAGTGTTGTTGAAATTTCATAGGAAAATACTCTATGGTTCTCCTAGAAAATGAAAAATTAAACTGCCCTATAGTTAGGACTATAGTAGAAAGAAAAATAATTTCCTCCTTTAAAAATAGCTCTTTGAAATTATTGTTTGAAAAAAAAAAGCTCTCTGTTTTAAAAAAAATACAGAGTCAATAAAATTTCAACAGTTAAATAAAATTGGTTAGAAAAAGGAAATATATATATATATATATATATTATATTTTGTAGATTAATTCCGTTTTTAGAATTTAAATAAAAGAAAATATATAAAAAAAATATAATAACTTTAAATTGATTAAGGTTGTTTTGTTTTAAAAAAAAAAAAAAATTCTTTTGGAAAAGGGCGGGTGGCGGGGGCCACCGCACCCCCCCAACGTTGTTGGCGGTCTGTCCGGCTCGGCAGCCAAGACTGCCAGCGCAGCAGCCGAAGCTGCCGGCACGGCAATCGACGCCGGCCGACAGACAAGCCATGCCTCCCTTTAAAAGGGGGCCGGCGGGCATTGGAACCGAGGTGGGGGCCATGGGACCCCCCCCCGCCCCCCCCACCCCATAATATTTGATTTGTTTTTTTTAAAAGTTGTTTTATAATTTATATTGTTAAATAAAAAAATTATGATTTAATTCAGTTTTAAATTCGATTTAATTTTTATTAATATTTAAATTTTGTGTTAGTAAATTTTATTTATTAACAGATATTAATATTTTTTTTATTTATTATTAAATATTTAAAAATTGTTTATCATTAATCTTTAATTAGTTATAATTATTTATGAGTTGGGATGTAAACTAATTTTTGATTTAGTTAATGAAAATCAGTTTAACATATGCATTAATTTATA
>MU226272.1:4821862-4851627 GCA_018584345.1 Thuja plicata | reverse complement strand
TCCAGAATGAAGAAGAAACCCCAGAAAAGTTGTGGTTTTTTCCCTCGAATCGCAGCTTCACAAACCCCAGACTAGGCAGCAGCAGTGTGGCTCTGATACCATATAGGATTTGAGAAATACAAATCCATAGAATGCCAAGAATAGCTGCATGCAAATAACCTGTTACAAGAGAGAAACAGAAGGAGGAAAAAGCAGAACTCAGAAGTTACTCAAAAAGTGAGAGCAAAATTATAAGTTGAATTAATGAAAAAAGAATTACAAGGTTCAACCTATAAAGGTGAACAAAACCCTAAAGCCTAAAAANNCTAGGTTGCACATTAATAATTAATAAAAGAATTAATTATTAATGCACCTAAGAGAAAGCTTAAGCACTAAAGAGTAATAACTTAATTAATTAAATCAACATGATTTAATTAATAAGCAAACTAATGATTACTCTAACAAACACAACATCTTCGAAAATGAAAGCTACTACCTTCAAGGAGACTGATAATTTCCAAAGAAAACCATTGAATCTGGAAAGGTATAAGCAATTTAATTTCATTGGCATTCTAGGGTATCCAAATACATTTCCAAAAGATGTAGGTGATGTGGGAGAAAATCTCCCAAAATTTGCATGTAATATTGTCATCTCTTGTGAAGCACACTTAAGAAAATTCATTGATTTTGTTGATGACTTGAATATTACTCATGAAGATGTGTTGATGAAGCTTTTTGTTCAGTCTCTAGTAGAGGATGTTACAGAATGGTTTAGAAGTCTTTCTAATGGCTCTTTTGCTTCCATGGATAAATTAATTGAGTTATTTAAAGATCAATATGGTGATAAAACAAATAAAGGTTTCTTGCTGAATGATTTCAATAATATCAAAAATAATTATAATGAAGAGGTCACCGAGTTGAATACCAGATTCCAAAGAGCAATGCATAAATTGTTTCATAAAATAAGGCTAGATGAAGAGGTATGTCTAGCAACTTATCTAAATGCTTTTGATTCTAAAATGGGTTATGCTCTTAGGGATAAGAATCCTAGAACACTCACTAATGCTTACAAGATAGCAGTAAATATTGATATGAATAGAAGGGTCTCTGGTAAACTGAATAGAAGAGATGATGCAAGGTTTAGTAGGAGTAACCTAAAGGAACCTGAATATAAAGAGTATAGGGCTCCTCAAAATAATAGGTCATCCTATACCAACACTTATAATCCTTAGAATAGAATGCAAAATCATCCTTATGGAACTCAATTTAAGGATGGGAAGCCTATTGTCCCACCTAGAAAAAAAAAACCTAAAAACAAAACTCCAGACCCTCTGCATAAAAATACTGTCCATTTATGCAATGGTGATTTCTGGTGTGAGGTTTGTGAAGCCCCACATAACCCTGATTTTTGCATTGTTTCCTTAAATTTGAAAACAAATGAAGAACAAGAAAATAATGAAAGTGAACAATGTGATTACAATATGAAAAATGCCTATTCATGTCATGATGTAGATTCAGATAATGAAATTGAGAATCATGATTCATAAGGTTCACAAGGGAATGTAGAGAATCATCATCAACAAACTTTGTCAGACATTGAAGTAGAAGAAACATATGACCATGTAAGATGTTATGCACAAAATAATCAGGACATTCCATTGGTCATAAAGGCTTCATATGAAGAAAAAGAAAGAATTACTATAGATTTGGTGAACAAAGCTAGAAGCAACTATCATTTAATGAATAGAACAATTCGTGGGACTGGTACTCAGCCTTCTGGTATCTTTATAAAAGAAAATAAAATAGATACTAAGTATGTACAAAATAAATATGGACCTGGGGAAAATGCAAATAAACCTAAGGTCAAGATTATGACTAAAGCCATAGAGCCTATTGTTGTACAAGAAGGAAAAGCAAAGGTACAAGAAATAAGTACTTCTCTTAAGATAGAAAAAAAAAATCTAAGAAAGAAGAACCAACTCTGAACATACAGATTGAGGAAAATAATATTATAGTTGAAAAACCAAAGTCCTCAGATATGAAGTATACTCCAGTAGACATGGGCCACTGTTTGTCTCAAATGACTGTAAAAGTTCCATTTTTAGAAATGATGAGGATTAAGGAACATAAAGAAAAGGTTTTGTCATTATTGAACAGTGTGCCTATAGTAAAAGTTCAAAATCTAGAAAATGTTGATAAGACACCAACTAACAAAGGGAAGGAAGTGTAAGTATTGACTTCTGAGATTCCTCAAATCTTCTTAAACACAACTTCTTCTCCAAAGGTTGTTGACCCATTTTTTTCTAACACTGGTAATTAATGGAAGGATGCTAAAAAATTGCATGATTGATTTAGGGGTATCAAACACTTTCATGCCAGTAGAAATCATGAAGTCTATGGGATTAGAAGTGGACACTCCTCATGGGAGATGTCAAGCAATGGATTCTAGAGAAGTCCCTTTTATTGGTACTATTGAAGCCATGCCCTATAAATTAGCCGTATGTCCTAATGTGATTTTAACTATGAATGCTCTTGTGGTTGACATACCACTACATTATGGGATGTTGTCTAGAAAGTGGAGTGCTTCGATGGGAAGTAGTATACAAAGTGATTTATCATATGCTACTTTTAACATTAATGGAAATAATGTTAAAGTGTCAAGAGAAGGTAGGACTCCTCATATGGCTGAATGGTATGAAGACACTAACATTAATTATTGTATTGATGTGGACATGGAGATTTCAGAGTACACAAGAGTGATCATCATCAGTGTAAAAGTACTGATCCTCTGATTAAAGAATTGAGTATACAAGATGATGGATTGTGGAAAATGTATTTTGATGGAGCTTGCTCAAAAGAAGGATCAGGAGCCAGTGTATTACTTGTATCTTCATTAGGTACAACTTTCAAATATTCCTTTTTGCTAGCCTTTCAATGTGCAAATAATACAGCAGAGTATGAGGCTTTATCTTTAGGGCTAGAAATTATCATTAAACATGGAATAAAATGTTTAAAAGTTTATGGTGATTCTGAATTAGTGGTAGCCCAAATAAGATCCAAATATGCAGTGAAAAATGATAGATTAAAAATGTATAAATATGATATTTGGGATCAGATTGAAAAGTTTGATTCCTTTGATATAAGTTGGATAGAAAGGTCAAAAAATATAATGGAAGATTTCTTAGGAAATGTTGCTTTGAAAATTGATGATCAGACTTTACATGGGGTATCAATACTTGAAGTTAAGACAAGACCAGTTGTTCCTGATAATATATACAACTAGAAAGTTTTTTAGGATAACCAAGATATTCTAAGATTCATTCAATGTTTGGTCCATTATGAGAATCAGTGCATAGATTGCAATACCTTAATTGAGAATAATGATGGTAAAGACTATGTCTTAGGAAATGAGGTTGTCCAATTGAGTTCCAATCAAATTCCTAAGGGTCTGGTTGAACTTGAAGCATTGTTCAGTAGTCAAAATGATCACTCAACAAAAATAAGCAATGCTAAGGTTGAGGACTTGGAAGAAATTAACTTAGGATCAGAAACCAGCCCTCAAGTTGTTTATATTGGAAAAGGTTTAGATTCTCATACAAGGAAAAATTTGATTAAACTTTTGAGAAAATATAAGCATGTTTTTGCATGGTCATATGAAGACCTAAAGGCTTATAGGGAATATCTTTTCCAACATGAGATCCCACTAAAATCAGAAGTGAAACCATTTAGCCAAAAATAGAGGCCTATTAATCCTTTGTTGGCTCCTAAGATGCAGCAAGAGTTGATGAAGTTAAAAGATGTTGGGATTATCCAGCCCATCAGACACTCAAAATGGGTTTCAAATATGGTACCACTCAGAAAAAAGAATGGTGACATCAGGTTATGTGTCAATTTCATAAATTTGAATATTGCCTCACTAAAAGATAATTATTCCTTACCTAATATGGAGGCAATGTTACATAAAGTAACTGGTTGTGAGATGCTGTCAATGATGGATGGTTTCTCAGGCTACAACCAAGTTTTAGTAAAGGAATTAGAGCAGTACAAGACTACATTTACCACTCCTTAGGGAACTTATGTCTATATCAGAATGTCATTTGGATTGATAAATTCAGGAGAAACTTTTCAAAGGGCCATGGATGTTGCTTTTAAATAATTTATTGACTTGTTCATGGTTATTTATCAAGATGATCTAACTGCATACTCTAAGAAAGCTGAAGATCATTGTGAGCACCTAGGTAAAATTTTTAGTAAAGCTTTGGAATATGGTGTTTCATTGAATCCTAAAAAGTGTCATTTTGCAGTATAGGAAGGAAAGTTGCTGGGACACATAGTGTCTAAAAATGGAGTAAGAATAGACCCTGAAAGAATAGAAGCAATCCAGAAGGTCATTGCTCCAAAAAATTTAAAATGAGTTCAATCTTTCTTAGGAAAGATAAATTTTGTCAGAAGTTTTATAGTAAACTTTGCAGAATTTGTTAAACCTATCATAAAGTTGCTGAAAAAAGATGCAAAATTTAACTGGAATGAAGAAGCTAAAATGGCATTTGAGAAAATAAAGAAGGTAGTGCAAGAGGCTCCTATTCTAAAATCACCTAATTATAGTAAGCCCTTTTCTCTATTTTCATTTGCATCTTATCATACAATTGCTATTGTTTTACTACAAAAAGATGAACAAGGATTTGAGCATCCAATAGCTTTTTATAGTAAATCTCTTCAAGCTGCAAAGCTAAATTATGAAATGATGGAGAAGTAGGCATATGCTTTAGTGAAAGCAATAAAATATTTTATACCATATTTGGTATGTGCTAAGGTACAAGCATATGTCCCCCACTCAATAGTGAAGGATATTCTTACTCAGTCAGAAGTCACTGGTAAGAGGTGTAAGTGGATAAATAGAATACAAGAATTTAATCTTGAAATCCACATTACAAAGTTAATAAGAGGTTAGGGTTTAGCCAAACTCATGACAGGAGATAACTTGGATTTGGTACAAGTAAATGATACAGTGGCACAGGATCAGACAGTCACAAGTATAGAAAGACAACCATTATATACTGATATTGTGTATTTTTTAAAGAATACCAAATGTCCTAAAAATATTTTAGAAAAAAAAAAGAGAAGCCTGAGGCTGCAAGCTCAGAAGTACACCTTGATTCAAGGAGACCTATTTCGGAAGGATAAAAATGGTGTGCTACTATTATGTTTAGATAAAGATCAAGCTCAGAAAATATTAAATGAAATGCATGCTGGGATATGTGGTAGACATTTTTATGCAAAAACTACTGCTCATAAGATTTTAAGGGCAGGGTATTATTGGCCCAGTGTTTTTAGAGATACCCATGCATTTATCCAGAAGTGTGAGTCTTTCCAAAGATTCTCAAACAAGTTAAAATTCTTAGGTACCCTATTGTTAAATCTTGTAAGTGTTGAGGCACCTTTTTCCATGTGGGGTATTGACTTTATTGGAGAATCTTTTAGAAAATTCTAGTGGAGGACACACTTGGATATTAGTGGCTACTGATTATTTTACTAAGTGGATAGAATCTATCCCCACTAAAAAAGCAACAAGTAAGATAGTTACTGAGTTTCTGATGGAGAATATTTTAACCCAATTTGGTGTCCCAGCCAAACTAGTCATGGATAATGCCATGTGTTTCAGATTTGATGAGATCAAAGACTTTTGCAATGAATATGGGATTATAATGTCTTATTCATCCCCATATCATCCTCAGGAAAAAGGCCAGACAGAATCTAGTAACAAAAGTATTCTAAAAATTTTAAAGAAAACTTTAGAAAAGAACAAGAGAGCCTGGCATACAAAGTTGAGATTATCCCTGTGCAATGACAGAATAATAGTTAAAAAGGCTACTAGTAGGTCACCATTTGAGATAGTATATGGTCTGTAGGCTAGGATGCCTCTAAATAATCTGTTACCTATATACAAGTTCATACAAGAAGAGGAGCTAGAAGTCTTAGATCCAATGAAAGACAGAATATTACAGTTGACTGAACTTGATGAGATCAGAAGAGAAGGACATAAAGAAAACATAAAACTACAACAAAAAATGAAGTATATACTTGATAAGAGAGCAAGTTGCAAAAAATTTATACCTGGTGACCTAGTGCTCCAATGGAATGTAAGATCAGAAGACAAAGGTAAGCATAAAAATTTTGAATCTTAATGGCTTGGTCCTTTTATTATTTCTCAAAATTTTGGCAAATTCTCCTATATTCTAAAGAACATAGATAATTAAGAGTATAAGTTTCCAGTGCATGGGCAATTTCTGAAGCCTTTCTTAAACTAAAAAAGCAAAGTTTATGCACAGCAAGTTTTTGTAGCATATTGTATATAGGTAGATTTTCCCTTATGTTGTGTGTTTCCTTTAAAGTAGTAGGTTAGTCAGTATTGCCTTAGTAGAGGTCCGCAACCACAGATTATGAGATTCTTTGTCATAAACTATGTTTAGTCATCCTCAGATAGAGCCACTATTGGTTGTATTTCCTATTTTTGGGTTTACTCTGAAAATTCTTGAACTCCCTATAATTCTCATGCCCAGAAGGTAAAGATTCATATTTGAAACCATTTACATTTCTCTGAAAATGATGTTTTTTCTCAAAACCAAGATCAAAATGTCAAAAACCCTAAGCCTTGGACTAAATTTGGTTCGAAATTGCAGAAAAGCCCTAAATTTTCTAAGCTGGTTCTATTTCTGTGTTACTTTTTCATGACTTGAGTCCAAACTTATTCGCATGTGTTTATTTCCTAGTTTCTAAGTCTCATAAGAAGAAACAAATATTTCTTATGGTCTCGAGACTTAGCGGAAAGCTTTGGTCGCATCATCTCATGATGAAAAAGAATATACTGAAAAGGTTATGAGAGTTAACACAGACTGTTGATTTCAAAAATAATCCAACGATAGTCACTTTGTCTCTTGATAAAAGAAGAGTTAGTGATTTCATTTGGAAACTTTGAGATTACTTAGTCATGTTATATCTTAATATAACCCGTGGTTATGAGTTGAGTTCATGAGTTAAAGCAAATAGTGTTGTCGCCAAGTCTCATGATCAAAAGTGAGTTAAGAAAAATATTTGGAGATTACGCAACAACCGTGGATCAGAAAGTTAATCTAACGATAGTTGGGAAGTCTCTTGATTATAACCGTGGTTCAGAAATTATCAAGCGACATGGAGATTAAACAGTCATTGAGTCTCCAAATGAAACCTGAGGTAAAAGAATAGTAAAGAGAATGCTTTGTTGCGGTGTCTCAGTAAGATGGAGGGTTAAGTTAAGATATCAAGCGACATCATGCCAACCATTGATCAAAGTGTTAATCTTACGACGGTCGCTAAGTCACTTGAAAGACCTACAGTTAGTGAAATTATTAAGCGACAAGGAGATTGCTCGGTTGCTGAGTCGCTAGAAGTGAACTAGAGTTAAAATAGACTTTTCAGCGGCACCATTATTAACAGTTGTTAACCAATCAGAGTAAAGATATTATGATAGATTGGAAGTAGCTGTAGTATGAGTTAATGCAACTAATTAGATTTAATTTTGATTTAATTTTGAATTTTATAAGGTTTTTTATGAAAGAATACTCATCAGAAATTGATTATTTGACAGTTTGAATGCCACAACTAAAATTAGAAATTGTTGTCGCAGTATGTGAAGCTAATGGTGAAGTGATTGAATTACCAGCTAGAAGTGACAATCTGCATTCAATTAACAGCTATAAGTATACTTGTCCGTTCTCATTTCATTTTTACCAAGTTTCTATTTTCTCAGAGCAAAGAGTTTATAGAGATTTGGTGTTTTCTGAGAAAGATTAAGATTTTTAGCAGCAAGTGATTCAAAACGTGGTTTCCTGATTCAAAATTTAGTAAAGATTATAATTGATAGTGTTCTAGAGTTCAGAGCTACAGTTTTCAGAGAATTCACAGTTTGGTGGTGAGGGTTTTCAGTAGTTTTGTTTCAATATCAGTGAATAAGGGTTGAGAAGAGAATAGAAAGGAAGTATGAGTCAAACACAGAGTATGGCCTCCACCAGTGGGAGAAGTGAAGATGTCAAAGATGAGTCAAAGGGAAAAAGAAACTATTCAAATGAATTCCTCACTTTGCTTCCAGGTTCAAACCAGAATCAAAAGTTTAGTGCAAACGTTTTAATTGATGATATGGCTTATGTTAGGGATGAAAAAACACCAGTATCATCAGGGTACTCACTTCTCAATTATTTCCTTAATAATAGTGATGAACCCATGCCTATCTCAAACCCCTGGACTTTTGGGTTATCCAGGTTGCTAGTTCTTGATGTCTTTGTTGACGTTGATTTTATACTAGAATTGGCTAGTAAATATGACCCTTTGATCAAAACCATTAAAAAGGATGATGGAAAGCTCTTACTCACCCTAGACCGAAATACTTTTATGAAAGCTTTTAATGTCTACTATCCTATGGCTACTGAGATAAATTTGAAGAGGCTAGAGAATAGGTACACTAGAGAATCCGGCGTTGCTGCTAAATTGATTAGGGATCATCACGTCCATAAGAAAATGAAGATTTATATAGCCCCCATGCCAGGAGCAACCCCATATTTTTACAAAGACCTTAATTTCTATATTAAGTATATATCATATGCACTATGTAGAGTGCTTGGAAAGGATGTTGGGGTAGAAAGGATCACCTCAGACATCTTAATGATGGTGTTAGATATGCAGAGTCTTCATACTACTTCCAATTATGACTACATTTAGTATATTATTGATCAAATGCACCAGGGATTTATAGATATACAAAACAAGAAGGATCATCCAAAATTTATGCATTATTCAATCCTCATGCATTTGATTCTCTACTATAATTTCCCAGTTATGAACTGTCAATTTCTGCAACCACAGAGGTTCCACCATAATCAGCCCAACCCTATTCAATTTTGGATCAGAGTCTGGAATTATACATCCAGAGAGCAGGAGTTCTGTGCTTTCAAAAATTAGATAATCTATCCACTTTTGAAGTGTTTAGGTGCTGATAAGACCAGATTTCCTGTTAAGGTAATTCAATTATTGAGGCCCTGCCAATACCTTGAAAAATGGCTAGAAGAACATAATTGAGGGGATTTTTATTATGAAAATAATTTTACAATGATGAGGGTTTATGGTTGCCCCCACCCTCCACACATTTTTCCATTTCATGTACCACCGAGGATAGCTGCAATGGAGTTCATTAGGCTGCTTATTCTAATAGATAAATAACATCTGGCATCACATAGGAAGGGTACTTTTACCCCTAGGCAGTTTAGGATCTACAATTTCGTTATTGGAAAATGAACTTTAGACCTAGTGAATACTTGGTTGAACCATTATGGAATGAATGTGGACCTACATAGACATGTTGATATTGAGGGATTTATTCTTAGTGCAAAAAAAGTTTCTCACACCAACTATCCCCTACACAAAGGTACATGAGGAGTGTATGGAGGAGGATTTAATAAGAAACATCCTGGAGGATGAAGAGGTGGACAGGAAAGAAATTAAGTTCAATGAACTTATGGACTTGGAGAGGCAGGTAAAGAGAAAGGGGATGAAATTTGGAGGTTTCTACCCTAACCTGCCTTATCTCAAATGGTTGGATGCAATGATTGAGAACCATACATTTCTATGTAATCAGTTAGAAGAAGCACTAGTGGTACCAGAAAAAAGCCACAGAGAGAATTCAGACTCAATGATGACAGTGATCAGGGCTATCCTTCGCCCAATGCCTATCTATTTTACCAAGCAGTACCGTTGAAGCTTGCAGTTGAAGGGGAAGATGTCAATGACCTAATAGAGGTCCTAGAGAAGGAAGTGAAAAATGAGCCCCCACCTAAGAGACAAAGAGTATAAATAGGGGAGCCTTCTCAGAGAAAAAGGATAGATAAAATTAGAGCCCTAATAACTGGTAATAGACCCTGTGATCATTATTTAAGAAAAAAAGATCAGGGCAGGGAAGAAACTCCAAAAGGATGCAAAAGAAGAGGACGAGTTACCTCTCAGATCATGCACAGATGAGAGATTGTTACATCAAGAGGAGTTCCTCAAGGAAGATAGTTTCATAAAGACAAGGGAATTCAAGCATTTCCTAATATGGAATAAGAAACAACAAATTGGAAAGTAGTTGCAATTGGCAGGTGGTGACCCGGTCACTCAAGAGGCCTTACAAACATTGCAAGATTATGATCCTGAGTCTAAGGAGATCACACCAGAGAAAGCAAGGCAACTAGTCAAGGCCAGTGGAGTTTTATTTCTGGAAGGCTGGGACTTGTCTTCAGCATTCATTATAGATCAGATCAGGAGACAACCTGATGTCAAACTATCATCAGAGACTCAGGTTGGAGACATGATTAGAGGGTTTGGTTATAACCCTAAATCTCAAGCATTAGCAATGTGGAGCCTAGCTCCCAAAGATCATAAGCTAGCCATTTTGAACATCCAAGAGAAGATGGAAGGAAATAAAATTATATGGACATTAGATAATATAGGGGATATGGAAATAGCCCAAGTAATGACTCATTTTTCTCAGCTTAATGAGGCAAAGACGGGTCAACTATCAAAAAAATTGCAGAAACTCACTAGTGACACTAGTGATATTGTCAAGGATAGGGAGCTAGCATTAATAATAATGAAAGAACAAAATAAGCTCATAGATGAGCTTACTAAATAATTTCTATATATAACAGAGCCTTCCCCTGTTGAGCCCAAAGAGGTCCTGGATGTTGAGATCGAAACAAAGGATACAGAGGAGATGCCTGCTTAAACAGAGCAGGGAGTTACGGAGCATAATAGTGTGATTTTGGAAGCCTTGACTTCAATCTTGTAGCATAGGATAGACACAATCAAAAGTAAGATTGATGTAGTGTATGGGGCTTATGGCAGGTTTCCAGGCTTAGAAGTAGAAGTGGCAAGTTTTTTGACAATTTTGGATCCCTACTATGCAACTTGGTTCGAAAGAAAATCTCTTTTTGAAAGATTAGCATCAGTATAAGCATTGAGATCAGATTTGCCAGAAATAGTAAACATGGTTGGTACAAAGATAGAGAAGATTGGGGCCACTTTATCCTTTTTTAAAGGAAAGGCTAATCAAATTGATGCTAAGTTGAATATGTTTGGGATAGATTATAGTAGGTTTGTACCTCCAATCAGAATTGAAGATGATCAGATCAAACCCTTAGGGTTATGGATATCATATTTTTATAGTGTACTTCCCAATAAAGATATTTATGTCTCTGACCAAGGAAAATTAGATATGGAGAGGTTCAACCAACTTTTGGATGAGGCAATAAAGGCAGAGACATACTGCAATAAATTCATTACAAATATTAAAAGCACTACAAATGCTAAGTTGGAAAGGTAGAAGACTCAACTAGAGAATATTTAGAACTTTGAGTGGCCTTAGGAAGAGGATGTGATAGCATGGGATATTATGATAAATCCCAAAAAGAAGAAGCCTGTCACAATTGATTTAGATGTTATGGATGAAGAATAAAGGACACGTGGCACCTGATCTATGAGTACAGGAAGGTTAGTAATCTTGAAAATATTAGTGTAAGTTAGCCTGTATTGGCGGTCATGAGATCTTGTTACAAATATTAGATACTATCCTGAATACATGCAGACAAAGGTGTCAACATCCACAAAAGGAAAAAGTACAAAATCATATTTTATTCTTCAAATTATTCCTCCCACCGCTTGGAGCTTTCTTGTCTTTTGTCTTTTTCTAAGTTTTTAGGGTTAGGTTTCTTAAACCATCTGAAGCTTGTTGCATCCTTATCTTAAGGATTCCAAGATGGTTTGAACCTATAAATAGATCTTATTATAACATTTGAAGTAGGTGATGAAATATAATTATAAGCCAGACTATAGAATTTTGTCTGAGTTTTTGAGCTTTAACCTCTATATGTATGAAGCAGGAATATAAATAAAATATAGTGCAACTTCTCTTCTATATTGTTTTTGTCTCTTTACTTATTTTGTATGCTCTTTTATGTTTAATCTGTAAGGCATTTTAAGCATATTGGTTACAAGGTAGCTATCTAATCACTTACAAGTTTCTTTCAAGGGAAGAACTAAGTTTTGTGAGTAGTTTCAGAGAGTATAACAGTATTTGAGGATTTGATACAGCAGTGTTGGAGTAACAGGGTGATTTGTAAGGCATTTTACTTGAGTTTCATATAGGTTGTAAGGAAATCTATAGTATCTTTATTTACTTTTTCTATGGATTTGCATCTTTGACTCTATAGCCCAAGGATAGGCACTGGTCTAGAATCTGTCAAAGTGGTTTATCATCATCCAAACAATTTAAAATACACAAATCTTTCAGTTTTGCATTCAAAACATATAAGTCTAAGCAATTGTATCAAGATATACAATTCATTTTACTAATCTCTTTAAGAGAGGATTGAAATAGGTTGCCCCTCCTAAGTTCTGAGAACTAAAAAGGAAGAAGGATGAATGTCCTTAAAACACTACTATTTTTTGTTATCATTTCAATAGTTTTCATGGTTAAACTCTGTGTTAAATTGTTTTCAGTTTTATGCAGAGTAATTTATAAAGTGATACAGTAAAAGAACAACAAATTAGTATCCACATCTATTAATACTGTGAGATAGTAATCTTATATAGGTAATACCTGCCTGGGTGTTGTGGAACCTAAAAAGAAGGAGGTGATAATAATTTCCCCAAACATTATCATAAATCCTCATCAATTAGAGTTTCCTCTTCCTTGAGTCATTATTTTCAGATATTGGGAGTCATAGAGTCAATCAAATATTTCAAGCATTTATTGAAGGTTCAGCAAGAAAAAACCCTAACATCCCCCACAAATTTTCCTAAGGTTTCTCAGACATGTGTGAGGAACCTTGAGCCACTCAAGCATTCAATGCTCAAAATTGACCTACTATCTAAGCCTATGTGCCCCTTATGTGGCTCCTATATGGAAGCCATGTTAGCACTGTCAAAATATTTCCATGGTTCAAAGGTTTTTCAAAGTGTTTGAGTTTGGTTTTTAAGTCTTTTGTGTTCTGGTTCTTAAACCCTTGGTGTGTCTTGGAAAAAAGCCTCTTAAAGCCTAAACCCCTGAGTATGTTATAAAATGATGTTAACTTTTTTCAAGTCACTTAAATGAATTTACCCATATGATTTAAGTCATCATTGGTGGGGCCATCTAATGTTCCTTAAGTCCTAGCGGGGTCTACATTAATATTTCCTAAGTCATAAAGTGCCTACGGCCTTTTATTTTAATATAGTCATCGAGCAAGTTCTTTTTGATCTAACAGCAGGCGTGACCCCACAATCAAAAGATGGAGCCGCTTTATCCTTCAAGGATTTAGGAAAGGCTTCCAACTATATGTTTCTAGATGATGGAAGGCCCTTTTCTTCAAAAATCTAGTGGTAGGTTTGTACACTGTCAAATTTTTTTTCATCGCACGGTTGGCACATTTCCATTGTCTGGAGCAATAGGGAATTTATTCTTTGCAACTTTGCACCTTCATGACATGTGGAAAGTGCTCAGGGTTAAAGAGAGGTTAATGCATGGTCTGATCTGTTTCCATCTAATTGTTGACATGTTCCTTTGATGTGGAGATGCATGGAGGTTATTTTATCAAGGCATCACACCTATGCAACACATGGAAGATGGCGGGACCTGGTCAACATTGAAGGAAGATAAAGGACAATCAGATCTATTTTGATCCTACGATTGTCATCATGCCTTAAATAGCAGGTGGTTGAATTTTATTCCTTTGAGGCATTGTGCCTAATCACTACATGTCTATGGCGGGGGCAGGCTGAGGTCAAAGGGAAGTTAAAGATCAGGTAGATCAGATCTAATCATGTGGTTGGTGTAATGCCTTGATTTGAAGATGTAGGTTGTTTATCATTTGTGGGATCATGCATGAATGACGCGTGTCTAGATTAGATCATGGGTCTAGAGCTTTGGAAAGGTAAAGCGTCAGACATGTTTGTTTTAATTGGATGACAAGTTCTTTTCCGTGATCATGAGATGCATGAAAGATATTCTTTGAGGCATCGCGCTTGGTGGACATGTAGCATATTTTATCTCAATGCTCATAGGTGTTTTAAAATCGATTGACAGATGTGTTTTAAAGTTCAAATATGGGTCATTGATGGAGTTTTCAGTGCTAGGTGTATCCATTATGTTAGGATTAATGAAACAGAAATCTAACAATTACATGCAGAAATATAACCAATATGAGAAAATAATAAACCAAAATAGAAGAGAACACAAGACATGAAGATTTAACATGGTTCACCCAATCCCTAGGCTACATCCACCAATGGCAAGTCTAATATTTTTATTATCTAGTGATTACAATACGCAATTGCTTACAACTCAATACCACCATAAGAAGATACTAAAACATACATTATATCAAACCCTAACTCTAAGCCAATTTATACAATCTTTATGCCGCTTTAGGGCTAGAACATGTCGGCCCAAAAATTGGCAAGGGCAGGGGAAAAAGGTATAGGACTTACCTGATCAGTCACCACAAGATAAAAATCTCCCACTTAGGGATTGATCAGGCTCCACATAAAACAACAATCTCCCACTTGGAGATTGATTTTGTAGCTAAACCTCTACCCCATGAAGCTCCCACTAGATCCAATGACTTGGACTCTATTGTTCCTTTATTTTTTTAGGTCTAGAAGACCAACTGAAGATGAACAAGAATTCAACTTCTCCCTTGTCACTACCTTTGTAAACATATCTGCTGGATTATCATCTGTATGGATATTTTTTAGCTTTAACTGTCCATCATCCAAAACTAACCAAATGAAATGGTACCACAACTATATGTGTTTTTCCTTTGAGTGCAAGGCAGAATTCTTCACAAGATGAGTATCACTCTAGTTTTCTGTATATAGATAATTATTTTTCTGTGGATGTCTCAATTCTTCCATGAAGAATTGAAGGCATATCATTTCATTGGCTACCTTTGTAGAAAAAACATACTCTATCTTGCTAGTGGATAAAGCATTCACCTTTTGTAACTGAGAAATCCAACTCACTTTTGTCCCACCAATAGTAAATGCATATCCTATAGTACTTTGTTTTCTATCTAGATCTCCTGCCAAATATGAGTCAACATAGCCTTGTACAATAGTAGTAGTAGAGCCCCCTGTAAAGGAAGAAAACTGAAGTAAGAGTGTTATGGATGTATGTATATTGGAAGTGTAACCACCCTAATTTGGTCTGCTCTGACCATAGACCCTATTTTTCCCTAAGTGTGATCATACCCCCAATTATGTCAAGACAATTCTTCAATTTACTGGCATAATTCATTTAAATCAAAGTTGATCTCCTAAGTGATTTAATCACTAAATTACATTAATTGCCTTGGCCAATCAAATCAAATCAATTCAATTCTATCAAAACAAATCAAAAACATGGCTAAAGTGATTAATTAAAAGGAATTAAATAAAATCCTAATTACACCTCATCACTTGCAAAAGGAAAGTCAATCCCCTAGTCTAATTAATTTAATTAATTGGCTATAGTCCTGATTAATTATCAAAAGCAACCAAAAGCTTAAATAATTAATTTCCCCTATATTTGAATGAATATATTATTTATATAATTCAATTCATTAATATTCCCTTTAACCCCTAACCTAACCTATCTCAACCACCTTAACCCTGGGTTCTAACTAATCCCAACCTCTTCACCCATGCTAAGCCTAATTCTAATCTTAATCCCATCTTAACCCCCTCCCTAATGATGTCACATTCCTAATCTTTGGATTAGGAATTCAACTCATTCCCCAAAGTCAAATTTCTCATGCTCCCCTTCCCCAAAGTCCACTTTCTCAAGCTTGGACTTACACCCCTACCATGCCTCATTAATGCTCTCATAAATGCATTATTAATGCTTATACCCTCACCATGCCTCTTTAATGATATCCCTCATTAATTCTCTTGCACATGCATTTAATGGTCTTATCTCTCCTCTCACTCCTAATTTCTTCTATAAATAGAATGAGTTTTAAGCTCAATGGGCCCCTAATTTTGGATTGTTGAAAGCATTGTTATGCTGTTCATATTATTAGAGATCTATACTGCATTTTAGCTTTCTCATTTTGTATTGTTATAATCTTCCATTTTAGAGCTTAGAGTGCATATTTCTTAAGCATGTAGATTAGTTTCATTTAAATCTTTCATTCTAGGTTGTATATATCACTGATAAATGCATAATCTGAGGGAACTTATAGCATTTTTCACACTCCTCCTAGATAGGAAGCAATAGGTCAATTTTAGTGTTTGATATACTTGCTAACCCTTGTTTCTCACTAACACAATGACTTATTGAAGTGTTGTGTTGTAACTAATAGGTACACAAAATAACACACATATTTTTGGCGCCCACCGTAGGGAAAGATCTCATATTTTACCTCACTTTGAATTTATTTTCTACTAATTTGTCTTCCCAGGTTTCAGGAACAAAGTCATTTTTGTTTGCCAAGGCTCACATCTAGGATATTGGATCACATTGCAGAATCCTGGATCGCACCCCGGATATCAAATTTCACATCCTGTAAATCCTGCATTGTTTTTGGTAAAGACTCACATCTGGTATACATTGTATCATTTTTGGTGTATTTGATCACATCTGGTTAATTCTGGATCATTTTTGGGAAATGCAATCACAATTATGAAAATAGGATCGCATCTGGTTTTTGAGGTTGAAATTTGAAAAATCTAACCATTAACCTTTCCATGTTTTCTGTCTCTGTCCTTTAAACAACCTAATAAGTGTTTGCAGATTGTTGTTTATCCTTTTTTTTTAAGGATAGAAAAGGGATTGTTACTTTGAGATTTGCATTTTTCATAGATTAACTTGTTCTTAAAAATCTTCAAAGTTGCAAATTAAGACACATTTTCTAATCACTTGTTAAATCAATTAGATTAGTATGGTGTTTTCCTTCAAACAAAAGTAGAAAATCAAAAGTTGGTTTAAAACTTGAGAGGAATTTGGAGTAAATGGACAAGGCAAACAAACTCATTGTTTAATTCCATTTTGGAAAAGTAATTGAACAAGGCAAATCATTAAACTTTGTGGGATTAATTGAACAAGATTCACAGTTTAAATTTCCCATGGGACAAGTAATTAAACAACACAAGTCACCTAAATTTTGTGGGAAAAAGAACTACATTGTCTAAATTTGGGATTTGTAATTGAACAAGAAAAGCATTAAATATTGTGGTCAAAGAATAAACAAACTTTTCTTTCAAGTACTTGTGTTTTCATTAACTTAGGAATATTTAAAATCAAGCTTAAACTTTCTTTTCAGTCTCACTAGAGGATTTTCTCTTCCTTCCAAGTGGGGGAATCAAAAACTCGATATGGGGGATTGAGTTGTGAGTAAAGTGCTTTGAGGGAATGAACAAGTGACTGAAGTATTTTGGAAAAAAATGGCATGGACTAGGAGAGTATTCTCTTCTTCTTTTGAAGAATCAGAAATCTTGAAATCCTTATCTCACCAATCCTTTGTATGCTTATTCAACATTAGAGGGCATATCGGTTGAGGAAAAAAATCTCCCAGGAATGACCCAAGTGAGGACAGGTTTTACGCCAACCCTTCCAACTCACTATAAATAATTTCTTCCTTGTAGGCTAAAGCCTCAGAAGATGGAGTCGGTTTTGTTCTTGGAATTTTGACATCATTCATTGAACATGCTTAGGTATGTGTAGAGTGGAGCCACTTGAATATTGCTTTCGAGACTACACATATTTGAGTACTCATAGGGCTATACACCTCAATTTTGCCTTGTGCAATTCTATGGGAGATGGTTTCGAATGGATTTCCCCATCATAAACAACAACTTTGTAGTCAAACTACCTAATTCATCCCCGAAAGGGTCATAATATTTGTGCAAGGCAAAAAGTAAATGCCCCAAGATACTCATCATTTTGTACCCTCACTTGTGTTTGGAGTCGGTTAATATGGCATCATGACTGGAGCCATTGTGTGCTTGGTGATGGCCATATTCTTATTAGCATTTGAGTGTGTACATGAGTCAACAAGCAAATATTTTCATCCTCTACTTAGAAAATAGGGATTAAGGATGTGTTTTGTTCACCCCTAACAATGCAAAAATGTTTGATGTGTTTGAAAGCTCACTAAAAAGATAAATCATTCAAACAAGAAACAAAATTCAATCCTTTGGCTACATACTGTATTTTTCACTCACTGGAAGGACTCAAAAACAACCTACTATCAGACAAATTTGCACAAACTTCAAGACAAATTAGACAAAAACTTGACAGAACATCAGGGAGTCATCTTTAGTCTATCCTGGCTTGCATTTAGTTGTGCAAAGTCACATTCAGTGTGCAAGCTCGCATCTAGTAAATCATGTATTACTTGTAGGGAGAAAGGTCACATCTAGGATACTTAGGCTTGCATGTAGTTTTGCAAAAGCTTGCATCTGGTCTTTCCTACCTCACATGCAGAGTGTCGTATCTGGGATAGTGGGCACTTGCATAGTTATCTCCCATAGAAATTCAGTAATTTTGGGTACCCTTTTGGCTCCTTAGTCTGACCCTGTTTCTTTTTCTGGTCTCTTTTTTGTTGTTTCAAAACCTTTTTCAAAGTCTACCTTGCATGTCATTTTGGGCTCTCACAATCTGTCTCAAAACGTGCGGTCTTCTCATTAACCAAAAACTTGTGATTCTCAGCTCAGTATTAGTGCATTCTAACCCTTTGACGCTAGAGTCATCTAATTCCATCAAAAAACAAACAATCCTTACAATTTGGACACACTTACTTGAACGATTTGAGACCTCACTTGACACTATTGAGAAGCCTTGGACATAGTTGAGATACAACTTCATGGTTAACACAAGATGTAACAAGTATCTTGCTAGCAAATTAGAAGTACCTCCTAAATTGCTACATTTTCAAAAAGGAGAGACATCTCACAATCCTCTATTTAACACAGATTCACCCACACCAGCAATGGATGCTTCTGGGAATGAATGGGCTAATGCCTTCAAAGAATACAACAATGAGCAAAACCAGCGAGATCAAGAAAATGCTAGTAATGAGGAAGAAATAAACATCACAAACCCTTTGTTTGATTTAGAAAGTGATAAAGACATTCCCGAAGAAGAGTACAATAGACTCAAACAAAGTAGGAAATTCCAAAGAACATTGGAAAAGATAATTGGTGAAGACAAAGAGAAATACTTTCTCCATCTAGCATCCATTGGAGTAAAATTACCTAAAGATTATGATATTGAAAAACTAAAGGAAAAATATATATCAACCCCTATCTCTATTCTCACCAAAAAAATGACCTTAATGCAAGCAGAACTTGCAAATCTCAAACAAGAGAAGGCTAAACCCAAGACAAAATACTCTTTGGACTCCATTTGTCCATTTCCTTTTGACAAAAGTATCAATATGGTTCCATTTCCTCCCAACATGGCAAGGCCAAAATATGACAAGTATATGGGAGAGACTGATCCACATGACCATGTGAGAGATTTTTGTGATCTAAGCATAGAGTACATGCACAAACCTAGATACCTAATGAGGCTATTTCTGGGAAGTCTAGGCAGAAATGCTATGGAGTGGTTCTCCAAACTCACACCTAAGGTCAAATCTTTTGAGGATTTGATTCAACAGTTTATCCAACATTACTCCTACAATATACAGCATGACATAATGATGATGGACTTGTGTAACACAAAACAAAGAATCGGTGAATCCTTTACACACTTTTTACAAAGGTGGAAAAAAATCTTTGCAAGGTATCCAAGAGCTATTCCCGAATCAGAAAAGATGGAAATCTTCATAAACAACTTGATACCTGAATTAAACTATGCATTACAAATGCAAGATTCACCTAGCTCTGATAGGATGATCAAAAATGCCATTTGTATTGAAGAGGCAATGGTTAGGAAAGGAGAAATCACTCTCCAAAGTTATAACAAATCTACCAACTCCAACAACAAGCCTAAATGGTCGAAACAAAACAAGAGTGTTGTTAATGATGGCATGGTAGATGCATCTAATGCTAATCCTAAACCAACAATGTTCAATCTAACGAATAGCATGCAAGCAAGTAAAGATGCCAAGGTAACAACCATAGTACCTAAAGCAAACAATGAAAACAACAAGAGTCGACCATGGACTTCTAAACCTCAACGAACATTCACTCCTTTGGGAGAACCTCTTGAGACTATTTTAAAGACACTCTTGGACAATGAAGTTCTTACAATCCTAGATTCAAAACCATGGGAACCAGAAGTCAAACCAAGATGGTGGGATGAGTATTCTTATTGTGTCTTTCACAAAAACAAGGGACATAAGACTAATAATTTTCTTAAACTCAAACATGCTATACAAGACCTTATTGAAGGAGGCAAGATCAAAGTGGAAGGAGACACCACTAATGAAGACCATACGACATTTAACAAACCATTCCCTAATTATGAGAAAGGGGAAGCATCTAAAGGAAAAGGAAATGAAGTAATTTACACCTACTCCAATAATGATAATGTGATCAACATGCTAGACATTAAATACAAATCAATTAATGTGATCGCTATAAAAGGTGTTAAAGAAACATCTCCCCAATCAAATGCAGTGACACGAAGTCAATCACAAGTCACAATCAAAGGACCTAATTCCTCATCAAAACCAGCAACAACTTCCAAGGTACCTATTATCACTATTCCCAAACCACCAGTACCAAGACAAATAGTTACCATTCCAGTAGCAAACTATAACTTGGTGGATCAATTGCAACGAACCTTTGCTCAAATTTGTATCTTTGAGTTACTTAAAATCTCCTCAGTACATAGGGAAGTTCTTGAACAAGCCCTACATTCAAAAAATGTGCCAAAAGACATTAATGTAGACACATTCCAAGAAATGGTCAATCATATCTCAGGACCACATTACCTCTCTTTTTCAGAAGAAGATGACAAATCATTGACACATCTGCATAACCAACCTCTACACATTGAATTCCGCATTCACAAATCCCATGTTAGACATGTATTGATAGATGGAGGTGGAGGGTTGAACATTTGTACTCTCAATCTAATCAGGAAGTTGGGTCTCTCAGAACAAACCATTGATTCAAGAAGTAAGATCACTATCAAAGCTTATGATGAAGAATAAAGATCATCTAAAGGCCTTGTTGTTCTACCAATCAGAATATGACCAGTTGAAATAAATGTGATATGTCAAGTTCAAGATCTACCCTTGGCTTATAACATACTATTAGGGAGACCTTGGATCCATGAAATACAAGCAGTACCATCTACTTACCACCAGTGTATCAAATTCCCACATAATGGTTTGGAAGTGATGATTCCTGCAGATGTTAGTTATACTTGCAACAATGTTAAAGAAAATAGTATGGTCCCTCATAATAAGGAAGTTCCAAAAGAAACGGTACCTGAAACTACTAAATACATGGTTATGAGGAGCTTTGGAAAGACCCTAAAACTTGAAGAAACTAGTATGGGAGAATACAAGCTGGACATGACCCCATCATTGACAGAACTTCTAGTATCTCCAGGAAACCTTCCCCATCTTTCACACCCACTACATCTAAAGAGATATAAATTCATAAAGCAACTGGTATGGTTAAAGAATCTACCTCCCAAGAGGATGACAAAGAAGAAAAAGAAGTCTTGGCTTGGCTTTACAAGGGAGAACCAAAATAAAATGAGGTAAAACATGTAGAAATGTCTCCAAATAAGTATGGTAAAGGATATGACCTTCTCAAAAAAATGGGATATAAAGGAAAAGGACCTTTAGGATACAAAGGACAAGGATTTGTTGAGCCTATATACATGGAATTCAGAAAAACCAAAGATAAAACAGGATTAGGTTTCAATAATAAATCTGAAAACCCTACTTGAAGAGATGGTCCAATATTTGATGAAGAAGAAGAAAAAGAACTAAAACAATGGACCTATGAGAGATTAATTCATATTGGTATAGAGTATTTTGAATATCAAGGAGAAAGGTATGTACCTAGCTTTGAGACACTGAAAGACACTCATGTTCCTTTATTGACACAAGATACTACTCAAGAAGTAGAGGAAACAACAAAAGACACTCCAAAAGTGTCATTGATAGAAACAACTACTAAAGACATACCCCAACAAGAAGATTCACATCCTAACTGGGGGAAGCTGGTCACAATTTCACACGTCCTCGATCTACCATACTTTGATCTACAAGTGGCTAATAGGGTATATCAAGTAACTATTGCTGAGTTTCTAAATAGATCAGATGATGAAATAACAGACTCACATGATGATGAATGGTATGTCCTATATGATGCTACCATGGACATTGAAGTAGATGTGATTCATAAGTTGGCACTGATATTTCAAAGAGGAGAGAGTTCTAACACTTCCCCTAACACTGTTTTTGTTCCAGAATCAGATGAGATACCATTAGCTAGAATTATTGATGAAGAAACTAGTGTTTTACTAGGTCTAGAGGATATTATGAGACTACAAGCAATGAGTTCCATTTTGCTGAGAGATGAAGAAGAAAGCTCAACTGATGAGTCGCTAGATTTAGGTCCACATATTACTAACAATGACCCTATTAATGACGGTTTAACTCTTGATGATCTAAACACTATCAAAGTATACCTAACAGAAAATGTCTTTTCAGTTAATAGTTTTGACACTAAGGTGATGCTGTCCTTACCAAACTCTGATTCATTATCCTTGATAAACCCTGACTTAATTGATTAGACGAATTCATATCCTAATCCTATCATGAACTTCCCTAATGACTACACTTTGGCTTGCTACCTAAATGCTTGTGAACCTTATCCTTATTCCACCAATGCAAGGAGCATGAACATGTCGGAAGAGGATATCAAGTTTCTCATTCACAAATTGAAAAATAAAAAGAAGAAAAGAACTGATGGTGAAAACCACATTGTGGTAGTGTTAGATTCTAAAATAGTAAAAATAAAAGATGTATCTAATGGTAAAAACCTCCCAGAGGAGCCAAAAGATGGGATTCTTGATATCCTCCCTGAGCACTTTTAAGAAAGATCTTCAGTTTTTATAGAACCAACACAACCGGTTAACTTGGGCACCACTGAAGTTCCTCATATTGTTCACCTAGCACAATCTTTATCAGACAAGGAGAAGATACAATTCACTATGTTTCTGAAAGAGAAAAAGATCAACTTTGCATGGTCTTACATAGATATGCCTGGACTAGATCCTGACTTAATAATGCACCATTTATCTATAGCTCCTGGGATCAAACCCGTGAAACAAAAACTAAGAAAGATGCATCCTCATGTTGCATTGCTGGTGAAAGAAGAGATAGAAAAATTACTGAAAGCTGGATTCATAAGAGTCATCGCTTATGCAGGATGGATTTCTAATGTGGTACCAGTATCTAAAATAGATAAATCTATCAAGATCTATACAAAATTTAGAGACTTAAACAAAGCATGTCCTAAAGATGATTTTCCACTACCAAAAATTGATATGATCATAGATCTAACAGTAGGCTATCAAATGTACTCATTAATGGATGGTTTCTTGGGCTATAACCAGATTAAAATTGCTCTTGAAGATCAAGAGAAGACCGCATTTACATGCGTATGGGGAAATTTTTTCTGGAACGTTATGATGTTTGGATTAAATAATGCAGGTGCTACATACCAAAGAGATATGACTACGATATTCCATGATATGATACATAAAAACATGGAGGTTTACGTGGATGATACCTTATCTAAATCAAAGGAAAGGGCTACTCGTGTTGAAGACTTGTGGAAAATATTAGATCGCATGGAGAAATTTCAACTCAGACTCAATCCAAAGAAATGTGCCTTTGGGATTCAATCAGGGAAGTTTCTAGGGTTTATTGTATCAGTAAAAGGAATTGAGGTAGACCTTGAAAAAGTTAAACCTATACTAGAATTGACTCCTCCACACAATATTAGTCAAATGAGGACATTACAAGGAAGACTCCAGTCAATCAGGAGATTTATGTCACAACTTGCAGACAAAGCACAACCCTTTACTAAATTGCTACATAAAGGTGTCACCTTAAAATGGGATGAACATTGTGAAAATAACTTCAAATAATTAAAATAGTACCTAGCTAATCCTATTCGCATGGCACCCATTCATGGAAATCCATTGTTCCTATATATTTCACCTACAGCTACATCACTGGGAGTATTGCTGGTGCAAGAAGATGAAACTAAAAAGGAAAGAGAAATCTACTATATCAACAGAACACTAGTATCTTATGAACTCAATTATAGCATAATTGAAAAATCTTTCTTAGCAGTTGTCTTTGCATCACAGAAATTGAGACATTATATGCTATCACATAGAGTAAAGCTCATTGCAAAGATAGATCCTTTGAAATACCTCTTAAGAAAGACAACATTAATAGGATGACCAGCAAAGTGGGTCCTAATTCTGAGCAAATTTGACATTGAGTATGTGGATAGAAGAGATATTAAAGGACAAGTCCCCGTTGATCAATTAGTTGATTCACCACTCCAAGATGATGAACCTTTGAGAATTGAGTTCCCTAATGAAACAATTATGCATCTAACTGAGTATCTATGGAAGATGTACTTTGATGGTTCTTTCACGCAACAAGGCTCTAGAGAAGGAGTTCTCTTCATTACTCCTCAAGGCTACAAAATTCCCAAGTCCTACAAATTTATGTTTCCATGCACCAATAACATTTCTGAATATGAAGCATTAGTGAATGGTCTTAAATTGGCTATGGAATGGAAGATTGTAGAGTTACATGTGTATGGTGACTCCCAACTCATTATCAATCAAGTAAATGAAGACTATCAGACTAAAGATGAGAATTTGATTCCCTATAAACAACTGGTTGATGATTTTAAGAAATACTTTGTCTTCATTACATTCCAACAACTCCCAAAATAGAAAATAAGGCTATAGATGCTATGGCTACACTGGCATCCATTTTACAACTAGAAGAATATCAATTCCTCTATGACTTCTTGGTGGAAGAACTATCCTACCCATCTTTTTATGCCCCCCAATACTAAGTAATTTGTGCTTTGAACGCCCAAAACCCATCTTGGTATTCTAAAATCATTGCTTACCTAAGTGATCAAACTATACCCCATGACCTATCCAGAAATGAAAAATGAGCCTTAATTTGGATAGCATCATGTTATGTCCTTATTAATAATAACTTATATAGACGAGGTCTCTACGGTACACTTCTTACGTGTTTAGAACATGAAGAGTCAGATCACGCATTGAAATAAGTCCACAAAGGTGTATGTGGGTCACACTCAAATAGCTTTTCACTAGCTAAGAAACTACTAAGAGTAGGCTATTACTGGCCCAAGATGGAAAAAGATGCTATTCAATTTTCAAAGACATGTCATAAATGCCAAACATGTGGAAATCTCATCCATGCTCCTGCTAGAGAACTCATACCATTCATAACACATTGACCATTTCAGCAATGGGCCTTTGATTTGGTTGGACAAATATATCCTAATTCTTTAAGTGGACATAAATACATCATTACAACCACTGATTATTTTACTAAGTGGGTCGAAGCCATGTCGATGATCAAAGCCACTAGCAAATAGGTGGCTATGTTTATCTTGAACTACATTATTTGTAGATATGGGATACCCTCTTCAATTGTAACAAACAATGGGGGCCAATTTAAAAACTAAGACATCGAAGACCTTTGCACACAGTTTCACATTACTCAAAATTGTTCCTCAATCTATTATCCTTGAGGTAATGGACAGGCTAAGGCATCTAACAAGAACATTCTCAAAATCCTACACAAAATTGTGAGTAAGTCTGGCAGAGACTGGCATTTACAATTAAATATGGCACTTTGGGTCTACAAAACAAGCAATAGAACACCAACTGGAGCCACGCCATGTGCCCTAGTCTATGGCACTGAGGTAGTATTACCTATTGAGGTTGAAATCTTATCTTTGCGGGTATCTTTACAAGGTCTTGTTACTAACGAATAATACTGCATTGATTGGGTAAATTCTTTAGGCTTGCTTGATGAGTGCAGGAAACAAGTGTTCAATCATCTGAAAGTGTACCAAGAATGCATGTCAAAGGGTACAATAAAAAGTTCAAACCATGACACTTTCAAGTGGGGGATCTCATTCTAAAAGAGAATACTAAGAACGAGCCTAACAGAGAACGAAAAGACAATTTTGAACCAAACTAGCTGGGACCTTATGTCATTACTGCCACTTTTGAGACTGGAGCTTATCAGCTAGCTACACCTGAGGGAGATGTTCTTCCTGATCCCATTAATACTCTACATTTGAAGTGGTTCTATGCTTGATGTTTGGCTAGCAGAGCCTATGCGGGGAAAATCTCAGAAAATACCAAAAACATCAGAAAAATTGATCCTAAAGAAATCCAAAAATAGTGGAAAAAGTCCGAAAAAGAGGTATCCTTGGTGAAAACCTGGCAAACAGGTGCTTTTCTACTACAAGAAAATTCAAAAAGAAAAAATAGCAAAAAATTTGAAAAAGAGAAATAGTGCCTTGATGAAAACCTGGCAAATAGGCGTCTTGGTAGCAAAAATAAAATGCTTTGCCGAGTGGTGAAAACTTGGCAAAAAATCGTCACTCGAACTCTGTGCTCTATCTATCAATGCACTGATGACACTAAACCTTCATACTTGCACCTGTGCTATTTGGTGACTCTGATTCCTTACAAATTTCCTATCCTTGCTTGGGATTTGTCTGCATTTACATATTAGGAATAGTCATTCTGCATTGGGGCATCTTTGCTAGCATGGTCAGTTCACGTCTGCTAGGTTGTCCTAAGCATTTTTTCTAGGATATTTCGACTCTCAAAACATTATTTCTCAATACTTGAACTTAAGCGTCACTGTCACAAACCAAAGGTGTTCCTCCAAACTCACCTACCTATATTAGACAATGAACTAGTATTTCTCAACACTTTAAATCAACTAGTGTTTCTAAACACTACATTGGATTGCAATTGCTGACACAGTTAATCTTGCATACACTCAAACAGGAAAACATATTGCTTAAATTCCAAATTCTAATTGATGAATCTCTATTGTGCTTGAAAAATGAATCAATAGTATTTCTCAATACATCTTAAACACATAGTTTAATCTTAGTTTAGTTATGATTCTTTTATGTTCCCATGATGTTTCATACTAGGGGAATCTAAGGGATTATGAATTTTCTTTGATTTATTATCAATTGGTGATTGTTATGTCTTTCGAGTTACTCCATGACGTCTATTCAAAGAAAAAGAGTCACAAGGATAGGGGGCATAACATTTTCTTGGTTTTCTGTGTATGGTGATTGTTCCAAATGATCCTATAAATTTCACCTAACTTGGATGTTTATGGTAAGAGCTACCAACATGAGTGGATAGCCACATATATCTCGATCCTTGTTATGTGTAAACTACAGTGAGGTTGAAATAATTTCCTTGTTTGTTTTCTAAATCAGATTCTCACTAAGGTTTACGCTACATGATGTACCCAAGGATATAAATTTTCAAGGTCATTACAGGTCACATATCTTACATTACACTTGAACAAAAACTGATTCTAAACATTAAAAGGAGATAAACTAACTTGTCATTCTGGCTTCTATGCCTTGATGCCTAAGTTTATTTCCAACATTGCATCCAATACATAGTATTCATACTTTCATGATACCAGTGGGTATTAGTGACAGTTGTACTATCAGCTAATGTTTGTTACAAAAAAATGCCCAATGATGATAAAATACTACAATGTATACAAATTCAGTGACAGTCCTAGGAGTCTGGTTGAAGATGCATTTACAGATTGCATGATTCATTTTAAAAGAACAACATAAAAAGGACTTGAGATTAAAATAAATTATTGATTCATTCACAATTCAAGTTAATTACATACATCAATATTACTGATATTAATGTTGTTGCATATCCATGACATACATTCTGCATTTATAAATGAGAAAGAGAAAAAGACAAAAACAAAGCATTCAAGCATTGCATTTAATTTTACATCATAAAGTGCATCCATACATTTATTTGCATAAAGAAAAATCTCAAAAACATTCATTTGCATATCCACTTAGTATCTTTTGAAACACATTTATATCAGTAATAAATCAAATGAGCATAAAATGATGTCATCATATCTAACTCATCAAGAGATCAAGATAAACATAATCACATGTGCATCGAAAATCTAGAACATCTATCAAAAGCATGAGAATCCATGAAGATATCAAGATTAGGAACAGCTATCTTAGATATATCAGATATGGAACAGATCAGAAATGTGGAACTGTCTAAAAAATGAGTATCAGAGTATCAATATGAATCAGATATACATGTATACATGTCATAGTACAAAAGAATGATCTCAAAAGGATCCAAATATACAATATAATCTCAAAAATATATGACAAAATATAGTATCAGGACTGACTCCCACCCTCTCCCTGATCTAGAGGAGGAGGAGGAGGTGGAACAAATGGAGTTGGTGGTGGCATAGCCCCCTCAGACAGCTGAGCCAAGCATGAAAAGGACAGTTCTCTCTGACCCTCTGGAACTACATCATGATATAAAGCAAAATAGTAAGTTTCCCTCTATCCCTGGTGGGTATCTATCCAAGCCTCCATTTCCCTCTCTACCCTGAGGATGTCACCTTGCCTCTCTCTCTACCCTGAGCTGCTAAAGCCGTGTATCTCTATATGTAAGAAAGGCCTCTAAAGTCATGATCCTCGCTCTAAGATGCTCACGCTCAAGCTCACACTGTGACAATGTGTCTCCATCTCAACCTAGACCCTTTCCTGTATCCTTCCTTGAAGGGCTATCCTATGGCCTATCCTAATTTTGTTGTCTCTGTCTCTATTGATCTCTATTCAACAAAGGACCTAGATCTCTTTGAGGAGCAATAAATCTAAGACGAGTCCACCTGGCACTCCCACTGCTGCTGGCACTCTCTCCACCACCCATCGCACCTCCACCCCTATCATCCACATCATCCTGGTCATCTGAACCCTATCCCATTTTAGGAGGAGGGCACCTAGCATCCTTCCCATCTATGCCACCATCCCTGCCTCCATCTCTCCCCATGGCTCCTCTATCTCTCTAAGCTCCTCCTCAACCTCTGACAAGACGATCCTCAATGGGATCATAATTTAGTGGATCCTCAATACATGGAATAGCCTCATTAGGCACTGTGAACCATGGAAATGGATACTGAAGCATCTACATATGTAATCCATTAGAACATCCAGCATCGGCCACATCATGCTATAGATCCCAAGGTACTGCTACCATCTCTCGAATGGCTCTCTACATAGTCTCATAAACCAACTATTGTCCCCACTGTGGTGTCTCATCATGGATCTATGCATATACGGATGTATCATGTCACCTGCCCTGCAACCAGTCGTACTACCTCAATACACGGGTCACTCAGAATCTCTCAATGTTATATCTGGTACATCAGATCAGGTACCTACTCTAAAAACAATAAGGCATCTGACGCCTATCTAATCCCCACTCCTCACAATCTAGGTAAGGATGCCACACTACTATAGTCATATCATCCAGCAGACTACGTCAATACTCCACCTTTCCTAGATGGGGCTGTTGTATCCATCCTAAGTGTATATATATATATATATATACATATATATATATATATATATACATATATATGTATATAAGTGTATATATATATATA
>MU226272.1:4802845-4821732 GCA_018584345.1 Thuja plicata | reverse complement strand
TTATATATATATGTATATAAATATATATATATATATATACATATATATATATGTATATATATATATATATATGTATATATGTATATATATGTATATATATGTATATATATACAAGGCTACCCTGGTAAACGCTGCCTATCCACTATCAGCTGTGTAACGGGGATATGCTCCTAGGCCCAGATTTGAAGTACCAAAATACCAACATTCATGCTCCAAGAATAATGATACACTATCTCATGTGACTCTATATACATGTGGGAAAGGATGCAACTACCCCATGCAAATCTGAGTCTCGACACAACCAGCTACTCAAGCATGTCGACCCAACCAACCATGAATCCATGCTATCCTCGGTCAGGCATAAGGACGCCTCCAATCAATCCAACCAAGTATATAGGAAGGTTCTCATAGTGATCATGCATGTAGTCCCATGTAAGATATCGATGCATAATAGTATCATCATCAAAGAATCATTGTGTTGTCACGATCGATGAAGCAGAGGTCGAATCAAACTGCACCTCTCGTCCCATAATAGGAACTCTCATAATCTGCCACATGTCCTCCGATGTGATGGTCATCTCACCAGTAGGTAGATGGGAGGTGTTGTGCTCTGAATGCCACCTCTTGGCTAGAGCAATTAACAACCCTCAATTTACCCTGATATCGGGTAAATCCCTCAGTGACAGTAAACCAACATGGGCAACTAACTCTGCCTCATCATCGATCAAAGCCCTCGACAAAGAAAGGACATGACCAGGATATGGTCCTCGAAATGACACTACCAAAAAAGGAACCTATTTAACAAATAGTAATTACAGAAACATTCAAAATCAGTGTTCTATCTAAGCAAGCTAAGTAGAAAACCTATCAGCTAAGTGTTTTAATGGTCAGCAGAAGAAAATTTGTCAAACTGGATAGTTAACTATGTTAAAAACTAGAAATGACCCTATTTTTGCAAGGTGCAATCCCTTTTGCAGGATGTGATCCCCGATACCCAGGATGTGATGGGGCATACGGGATGTGACCCTATTTTCACAAGAAATGACACAGGATTCTGCGTGCGACCATGTTCCAACAAGGTGCAAAATCTTAAAAAACATTAAAAAAACTTACAACATGCGACACAAAATTGAAAATAGGATGCAATCCTAAATTTACAGGATGCGACGTGAGAATTCAAGGAAAAACTGAAAGCGACGCGGGATTTACCAGAAGTGAAGCCAAATACCGAAAGTGACGCAAAATTCAAATGGCTATAACTTGAGCTAAAATGCATAAAAATGAAAACTAAAAATTTCACAACCTAGGTTTTCAAGTACTTACCAAAGGTGGGTAGTCAGTTGGACACTAATGTCGATGGCTGAGCTTGAAACAATGCTTCTCCATGGGGACCACCATCTTTTCTGCAGAGCTCTCTGAATTACTAAGGTGAAAAGTGAAAATAAGTAAGTAAAAAGTGAATTTTGGCCTATATATTTGACTTTTTGAGCTATTTAGGAGCTCTAGAACTCCTTCCAGACACTTGAAACTCATTTTGTTCTCTTTCTGATCAATCTAGAATGAAATTGAATGCAATGAAATTGTTCTACATAGTGCAGTAAAAATTTTACGACAGTGGCCCAAAATGTAGAATTGCTCCATGTGTTCCAAAAATGATTTTCCAGCTTTACACAATAAGTTTTTTGGGTTCTATATCATCAAATTGCACATTATTCATCAAAAATCTTGGTTAGACATCATTTTCTCAGGCTCAAAAATCACATTTTAAATGTCATTAACATGGTACAAGTGTGTTTTCTCTTAACACACCTCTGTTTCTACACTTCTTCTAATTGATTCTTTCTTGATCCAACCGATCCATGCAAGTGATACATCATTTCAACAGAGGGGTTTTATTCTTTTTCCTTCGATTTCATTCCTGAAGGGGCATGATCACACTATAATCAATCAAATTCTTTCTTGAAATAGCATTAAAATGACTTTGTTATCAAAAAACTAAAGGCATGACAGTTCCTTGACTAAGTCGGGACTGTTGGATTGAAGGCTTTGGTTCTCACAAGCTAGATATCCTATGTCTACTTTTTCATGGATTCTTATTAAAGCTCCTGGCAGCTTTATACTGACCTTCATTTGATCAGGTTCAAAGTCAGTATTATCAATTCTTGGATGACAACCAAGTCCAGAATTGGTATTTTTAAGATCTTTGTTTATTCACCTTTGTTCAATCAAGTTCAAATTCAATTCTATCTATTTAGTTCAATCAAGTGCGAGACTAATCTCATCAGGCATTTTGTTCGATCAAGGGCAAAATTCTCAAAAAAAATTAATTCAACATCAAAAACTTTCTTTGAATCAATGCGTTGCTTGCACATCTATTCAAAGAGGGGAAAATGTAACCACCCTAATTTAGTCTTCTCTGACCATAGACCCTATTTTTCCCTAAGTGTGATCATACCCCCAATTATGTCAAGATAATTCTTCAATTTACTGGCATAATTCATTGAAATCAAATTTGATATCCTAAGTGATTTAATCACTAAATTACATTAATTGCCTTGGCCAATCAAATCAAATCAATTCAATTCTATCAAAACAAATCAAAAACATGGCTAAAGTAATTAATTAAGAGGAATTAAATAAAATCCTAATTACACCTCATCACTTGCAAAAGGAAAGTCAATCCCCTAACCTAATTAATTTAATTAATTGGCTATAGTCCTGATTAATTATCAAAAGCAACCAAAAGCTTAAATAATTAATTTCCCCTATATTTGAATGAATATATTATTTATATAATTCAATTCATTAATATTCTCTTTAACCCCTAACCTAACCTATCTCAACCACCTTAACCCTGGGTTCTAACTAATCCCAACCTCTTCACCCATGCTAAGCCTAATTCTAATCTTAATCCCATCTTAACCCCCTCCCTAATGTTGTCACATTCCTACTCTTTGGATGAGGAATTCAACTCATTTCCCAAAGTCAAATTTCTCAAGCTCCCCTTCCCCAAAGTCCACTTTCTCAAGCTTGGACTTACACCCTTACCATGCCTCATTAATGCTCTCATAAATACATCATTAATGCTTATACCCTCACCATGCCTCTTTAATTCTATCCCTCATTAATGCTCTTACACATGCATTTAATGGCCTTATATCTCCTCTCACTCCTAATTTCTTCTATAAATAGAATGAGTTTTAAGCTCAATGGGCCCCTAATTTTGAATTGTTGAAAGCATTTTTATGTTGTTCATATTATTAGAGATCTATATTGCATTTTAGCTTTCTCATTTTGTATTGTTATAATCTTCCATTTTAGAGCTTAGAATGCATATTTCTTATGCATGTAGATTAGTTTCATTTAAATATTTCATTCTAGGTTGTATATCTCACTGATAAATGAATAATCTGAGGGTAATTATAGCATTTTTCATATTCCTCCTAGATAGGAAGAAATAGGTCAATTTTAGTGTTTGATATGCTTGCTAACCCTTGTTTCTCACTAATACAATGACTTATTGAAGTGTTGTGTTGTAGTTAAAAGGTACACAAAATAACACATGCATGAATAAATAGTGTTTTGTGTTTAAAGGTTTTGGGGGAAGATAAGATTCTCTTCCTAGCCCCAAATCTCACAAAGGAAAGATCCACTTTGGTCAACCATAAGAAAATGGTTAATGCACAAATGCATCAATCGATCAGAAATAAGAAGAAATGAGAAAGCCTTACATTCCCAAATAATGGATGAAGAGTATATAATAGATTTGAATTGAGTAAAACCTCAATTGAAATTAATTGAGGACAAGTACTAACCTCAAAATATAGCAGATCTGGAAAAGTCTATTTTTTGATGTTTGTGTCAGGTTTCGGAAAATTCTACAACCGGATCTAGAACAAAAATGTAGAGATGGACAAAACCTAGAAATATTTTTCTTTTCTGAGTTAGGTCAACTTTGACCCAAATGCGGGGGTGCAATTATACCCCAAAATGTCGACCTTGACTTACACTACTCTGACAAAAATTATGTTCATGGGTCCCGAAAGTTGGCCAAAAAGGGTATCCAAATTTACTCTTAAATTCATTGTCTTATACCTGTATCTACAAGAAAAATGGTTTTTTTTGTTGGGGGGGAGGATTTTGTCTTGGTCAAAGCCCGATTTTGGAATTAATGTTAAAATATAAGTGAAATTGCATAAATAAACAAAGAAAATAAACCAATTCACCTTGCTTGTATAGAAACCCTTGTGGAGGATTCAAATCCTTGGATCCAGAAGTATGTACGCACCAAATGAATGTAGAATGTAGAATGTAGAATGTAGGATGTATCAAATCAATTTCTTTTATATCTTCAACACCAATCTTGAATGGATCTTGGAATAGGAAGAGGCTTGCATGGATGTGGATGGAGAAATCTTCAACAAGAGGTCTCCATAGAGCTTGAATCCTTCAATGGCTACCAATGGATCTCCTTGATGAATTGAATTCTTGAAGGTGCTTGAATGCTTGAATTCTAAAGATTAGATAATTACTTCAATGGATTATCCTTCATGTGCATAAGTGATCATGTTCTTTTGTGTGTATGTCTTAGAGAAAATGAGAGGAGAAAGCTTCCTTATATATAAATCTAGGGCACAATCTTCTAGAGAGGCCTACATAGGAGAATTAAATTCTAATTAGACCTATACCCCTAGAAGTGGACCTATATTAAATATAATTTTAAGATTCATTGCCTTGAAGACCGAAATAGTTGACACAGAAGCGGGAATTAAATCTTTCCGATGCCCGACATTGGGAAACCCCAGAAACTTTAAAATTGGACCCTAGGTCAGGGTTGAGGTTGACCTTGACCCAGAAGCTCAACCTTGACCCTGAGGTCAAGAAACTCAAATTTGTAGATCAGGATGCCAGAAATAGGCCGGAGAGAAGTGGAAAATGGGGCACAACAAGAGGAAAATCTAGATGCAAGTCAGACACCCATTCAAGGCACTTGACATGACCCAAAACCACTTACTTGAAGGGATAAACCAGTCCAAAATGAAAGAGTATGGACTCGATGCAAACTCTTGGAAAAGGAGATCATAAATAAAAGATAATCTTATTGAAATCAAAGGGAAAAAATAATCCTCAAGCCCCCAGGGACTCAAGTCCTTGTAAACCTCAATATTATGATAAGAGAGACATCACCAATCAAAGAAAAAGAGAGAGAGGGTGTGATTACCTCACCCAATGAGAACCTATGTCCCATTGTGAATCACACAAGGAAAATAGTGCAACTGGAAAGATGGAATTGAACTGCCTAGTGAATGTGGCTACTCACTAGTAAACCCATCAAGGATTTACTCTTAGTAATATTCTACTCCAAAGGAGCAAATCCAAAACGTAGAGAGATTCGGTCTTAAGGACACCTTCCAACCTTAAGGGATCAAAATATTGTAAATTGAAACTGGAGGGATCAAGAGATCCTATAAGGTAAAAAACCATGCTTTAAGGATTAGTCTCTAATCCATAAAGGGAGAAAAGTTTTAAGTTTTGAAAATATTTTGAAAGTGCGTGTGTGCAAAAATTGAGTAGAGTGTATGCCCCCACGTTAAAGTCATTTATAAAACCTTAACAGGAGCAATGGTTGTAACAGAAACATAAACAAATCTACTGATTATGTTTCCACTATGAGATGCCCCCAAGCGAAGACAAATAAAGGGAAATACCACATAAACATACAGAGAACACATAAGGGATCTACCTACCGTGGTGTCAGTATGATCGTAAGATAATATGTATATATAGATATGATATTATTTCAAATGAATTGGCATCATTCCCCAAAGAAAGTAGAACTACAATCACAATGGAGGAAAGAAAATGCAAGAGTTACAAAGAAGATTCTTTTCGGACCACAACATAGAGACCAAAAAGAATCAGTGCTACCATGTCGCAAATCCATGTGGACTACACAAGGAAAACATTTATGAACAATAGCACATGTACAACATAACATGAAAACAATATATAGAAGAATAGAGATACATATAGAAGAATAGTACAACAGGTTCAATTCCTTTATCACCTTGCACCAACAAAGTAACAAGGGCCATATAAAAGAATCTAACAAACATTTAGAAAATACATTACGGGAGAAGCACAATACAACAGGAAAACACATAAAAGGCTACCATGGAGGACAAGCCAATCAATCACATCGCTTACTCTCCCCATCTTGGTTTATATCATTTAGGGAAGGTGGGAAACTTTCAAGAGGGACTATATCCAACACGTTAGGAATAATAGCCAGTTCCAAACAAGGATCCTCTTGAGAATTGTAATGTTCGATACTAGGTGTAATTATTAGTTGTGTGAAAATCATATGAGGTAAATCAGTATCAAGATTGATAGTCTCATATTCATCATTAGCATCAATAGGATCATCAAGTGTATCTTCTTCATCAAGATTAATCGAAATAGAATCTAATATGTGAATAGAATCATCATAATCATTCATCTTAACATCATTATTAACATTAACTTCCTCCAACACATCAAGCATAGGCTATTCAAAAGAAGGTAAAGAATTTCAAAGAATAGAGGCACGGGCCCTAGCATGAGCCCGATTCTTCTTACGATGTTCATTGGAATATTTGTTACATTTTGTCTCATTTGATATATGTTGAGAACTAGGAGGAACAACTAGTTCCTTCACAGGTTCTATGGGAGGATTAGTAGGACTCTCAGTAGGCTGAAAAGTGATACTAGGAGCTTGATTAACAGAACTAGAAGTAATGGATAAAGGAGGTATAGAAGGTGTAGGAAAAATACCACGGTTAAGATCTATCTGAGGCATGCTTAACTCAAGAATCTTGTGATGTTTATAGGCTTGATATGAGTGAAAAAGGTTATCAGGTCAAGAAGAACATGAATTAGGTAATGAAGGCCAAAATAAGTCAAGGGTAGCACAATCCCTAGGCCTATAAGGTTGATATAAACTATGATTAATCATTTTCACTTCTTCATCATGAATGAACTTAATACACTTATGGGTAGGAGAAGCAATGGCACGCATGGCAGTAAACCAAGGCAAACCAAGCTTAACTTGAAATTGATCAGAAGTAGGGACAAAAATGAAGGTAGTGTCCACAACTTTACCACAAATTTCAACAGGTAAGGTAATAAAACCAAATGATGGATAGAGAAAACCATTACAAGTTTGAATCCACAAATCAGATGTATCATAATAATCACATTGTAAGTTCTTCATAAGAATATTTTATTCAGTGATGACATTGACTAAGGAAGTATGATCAACAAGACAAGCACGCATAGGTATCTTAGAAATCCTAGCATAAATGTAGAGGGGAACATCAGGAGCTTTAATGATCTAATAACCATCAAAGGTGATCGAGAGTTCCCTAGGTCTTTTATCCTTAGGTTGTTTTGAAGGTTTAGATTAAAGTTTCGGTTGAGGTGGAGGTGGAACTTGAAGTTGAGGTTGATATTGAGGAACTTGAATCAGATATTGAGATTGAGGTTGGGGTGGAGATACAAGTTGAGACAAAACAACATGCTCCACATGGTTAACAATGTGATTGAGATCGTCCATCTTTAAATCATAAACAATATCCACAGAAGATGGTTGAATAATGGTATTAGTATCATGTGTAGGGAAAGGATTCGTATATATTTGAAGGTTTTGATTAGGAGGAGAGACATATTTGTTCCCACTACCATCAAAATTATCAATAGATAAACCATTAGAATCAATTAAGTCTTGAACCTTATGTTTTAGAGAATAACACTTCTAAGTATCATGGCCATTCTGACGATGGTATTGACAAAAGCCTTTGGGATCAAAGGATTTTGATGCTATCATAGTAGGAAGAAGAGGTAAAATAGGAGGCAAAGTAATAAAATTAGCAGTCAACAATTTACCCATAATAGAATGTAAAGATTCAGAAAGAGGAGTAAACGTACGATTTAAATGAAAAGTAGTGGATGTAGAAGTCACATTGTGGGATGCAACAACAACTTGATAAGCAACTGCATTTGCTTGTTTATTAATTTTTACATATTTTTTAGGCTTCTAAAACTTGTTGGGATTAGGAGGAGCATCACTCTAATAAAATGGAACATAAGCCATTGGAGTGTTGCTCTCAAATTGACTAACTTGTAATTGATAATGATGAAGTGTTGCACAAAGTTGTTGAAAAGAGGTAAATTCAATAAGTAGAATCTTATCTCTAATATCCTTTTGCGAATTTGAAATAAACATGTTGAATATCAATATCAATAATAGGATAAGAAATCTGAGCATACAAATGCTTAAAACTACCAATAAATTCAATCAATTTTTCTTTAGTATTTTGTTTACAATGCAACAAATTAGTTAAGCACACTTGTGGACCAATGTTATTTTGGAACTGTTGAATAAAGGTATTGGAAAGTTTTGGAAAAGAATCAATAGAATAAGGAGGCAAGGAACAATACCATTGCAAGGCCTTATCATGAAAGGTTCTAGAAAAACACTTGGCTAAAATCCTATGGTCATGAGCATAGTCACTACAAAGGATTTGAAATGTTTTAACATGAGTGACAGGATCTCCCTTACCATTTTAATTCTCAAGATGAGGAATATCAACTTGCTGAGGGACATGAGCATGAATAATGTCTAGGGATAAAGGACTACCCATATCACATGTTGGAATACTAAACTTAGATTGAGTTAAGGACGCAAGTTGTTGTTGTAAAGAGGGCATAGTTTCAAGCCAGACTAATGATGGTGGAATCATTAGAAGAAATATGAGGAATAGAAACATTAGGAACACTAGGAAATGTGTAGTAAGCAGCGGGGATAGAAGACATAATTGGTGGAACACTTGGAACCACAGTTGGAAAAGGATTGGAATAAGTAAAAGGAACACTATGGTATGAAGGTTGTGAGGTAGGCAAAGACATCGGTGGAACACTCACAGGAAGAGATGGAAATGGAAGATTTGAAGATAGAGGATTGGAAAATGTAAGAGATGTAGTCACTAAAGGAGGAGTATAAGTAGGATTTCTAGGTAAAGGAACAGAAGAAGGTTCTACACTAGTGATAGGAGGAGTAAATCCTAAATCTTGAGCTTCTTGAGCTTAAGTTTTAACATTTAAATACACAAGATTAGTAATAACACACAAGAGATTAACACCTTGATCACTATAATGAAGGAATTTCTTAAGATCCTTAATAGCTTGAATAGAATCTTGATTATGGTTTTCTTGAATAAGCCAATTTCCCATTTTATCAAGTTCAGGTGACAGTTTTTGGACTTGTTCAGGAGGAACTCTTAAAGCATCATCTTCATCATGAGATGAGTGAGAAGAGTTATGCTCCCTATAAGGATTGGAATCATGAGTGATCAAATTATAATTTGGGATCCTAAGGAAAGGAGAGGAAGAATCAGGATCAAAGGAACCCATAAGTCTGTGACTTCTTCTAACCGGGATATTATAGGTAGGACTAGAGGTAGTAAAGCTCATACACCAATGCAATGTGAATGAACTAAACTAAGGAAATGTAAATGCAAGAACATAAAATAATTCTAATCTAATATTCATGCAAGATCTAACATGAAATGTAAATCTAACACCAAAAAGAAAGAGTTGTCTATCGCAGGTTCACCAAAATGTAATGGAAGAAAATGGAAGTAAGAGTGTTATGGATGTATGTATATTGGAAGAAATGGTTTTTTATGTTTAAAGGTTTTGGGGGAAGATAAGATTCTCTTCCTAGCCCCAAATCTCACAAAGGAAAGATCCACTTTGATCAACCATAAGAAAATGGTTAATGCACAAATGCATCAATCAATCAGAAATAAGAAGAAAGAAGAAAGCCTTACATTCCTAAATAATGGATGAAGAGTATATAATAGATTAAAATTGATTAAAACCTCAATTGAAATGAATTGAAGACAAGTACTAACCTCAAAATATAGCAGATCTGGAAAAGTCTATTTTCTGATGTCTTGGTAAGGTTTCGGGAAATTCTGCAACCAAACCTTGAACAGAAATGCAGAGACAAACAAAACCCAAAAATATTTTCCTTTTTTGAGTCAGGTTTACCTTGACCCAAATGGGGGGGTGCAATTGTACCCCAAAATGTCAACCTCAACTTGCACCGCTCCGACGGAAATTTTGTTCGCAGATCCTGAAAGTTGGCCGAAAAGGCTATCCAAATATGCTCTTAAATTTGTTGTCATGTACTTGTACCTACAAGAAAATGGTTTTGTTTGTTGGGGGGAGGATTTTTCCTTGGTCAAACCCTAGTTTTGAAATTAACCTTAAAATATAATTGAAATTGCATAAATAAACAAAGAAAATAAACCAATTCACCTTGCTTGTATAGAAACCCTTATCGAGGATTTGAATCCTTGGATCCACAAGTATGTATGCACCAAATTAATGTAGAATGTATAATTTAGGATGTCTCAAATAAATTTCTTGTAGATCTTCAACACCAATCTTGAATGGATCCATGAATAGGAAGAGGCTTGCATGGATGTGGATGGAGAAATCTTCAACAAGAGGTCTCCATAGAGCTTGAATCCTTCAATGGCTACAAATGGATCTCCTTGATGAATTGAATGCTTGAATGTGCTTGAATGTTTGAATTCTTGAGATTAGATTATTGCTTCAATATATTATCCTTCATGTGCATAAGTGATCATTTTATTTTGTGTGTATGTCTTAGAGAAATTGAGAGGAGAAAGCTTCCTTATATACAAATCTAGGGCACAATCTTCTAGAGAGGTCTACATAGGAGAATTAAATTCCAATTAGACCTATACCTCTATAATTGGACCTATATTAAATATAATTTAAAGATTCATTTCCTCGAAGACTGACATAGCCGACCCAGAAGCAGAAATTAAATCTTTTCAAAGCCCGTCATCAGGAAACCTTGGAAAATTGAAAATTAGATCCTAGGTCAGGGTCGAGGTCGACCTTGACCCTGGGGTCAAAAAACTCAAATCTATAGATCAAGATACCAAAAACACATCAGAGAGAAGTGGAAAATGGAGCAAAATAGGAGGAAAAGCCAGATCCAAGTTAGAGACCAAATCAAGGCACTTGACATGACCCCAAACCCAGTCCAAAATGGAAGTGCTTCCATTTTTCGATGATACACCCCCATGTTGGAGATAATGGACTGGTGTATTGAGAGGGGAGGGGTGAATCAAGACCCTCAAAAAATTTATCACTTAACCTTAATTCTTTTTAGTAATCAATTATATTACCAACCATATATGTTATTTTATCTTTGTTTATGTTATATCAATTCATAATTTAATAAGCATGTAAAACATACATAGAAACATTCATGAAATGTATAAACACATGACACAAGATTTGGTAACGTAGAAAACCCCTGTTAGAAGGTAAAAACTATGGTGGGGATGAAACCCACAAAGCTTCACTATCTGCAGAATGGAAGGGGCTGGTTAAGGATTACAATTTTGGTCACTTCTAATGATCTACCCTGTTAGGAGTATAATGTAGAGAATGGTTAAGGTCTACTCTATTAAAATATTTAGTAACACTATTTAGTGTGCACTCGGTTAAGAGATTTACAAAGGATTGTTAAATCCACCTTTCTCAAGGATTTATTCTATTTGCTACACTTGTTAGAATGTAGTCAAAAATATTTAATGACCTGAGTATATGCAATCCACAATTTTTGATTACAGATCAAATAAATATTACATGTATATTTATCACCTATTGTGATTGATCAATACCTCTGTTCTGCTTGGTAGCCTTGGCTCTTGTTCTTGATAACTGATTTCATCCTTGGTTGTTCTTCTACATAAAACTCTTAGTCTAATCCATAGATGTGCTCCTCGGCTACAATCATCATCACACACATGTGTTCTGATAGATTACATATCTATATATACAATGAATTTGACCTAAGTGAGTTTCACGTATTACAATGATAACTCTCTGATCGAAGGTTTACAACTTGACCTTGATCTCCTAGTTTGCATGTTTTCAATCAGTTAGACTAATTTAAAAAATTGCAATTACATTGCTTCTCCCTAAAGAAATGGATTTAAAGCTAATAGAAAAGATAAATATAAAACACAAGTTTTTTATCTGACATGGAAGTCAGATCCACATTTCTCAGGATTCTAACTGTCTCTCAGTAGATTGGTGCTCAGGTTGCTCTTTAGTCTGTCAGGTTCCTTTGTCATCTATTTTGTCGGTTTGCACTATACTCTTCTTGTTGAGTTCCTCTGTTAGGTTTATTTTGTCAGGTTCCCTTGTAATATTTTTAGGTTGCACTGTGTCATCAAGTTTTCTTTAAAACTTGTCTGTCGAGTTTTCTCTAAACTCTAACTTTCGGTATTGGTGTTACTGACGGTTTCAAAATTGTTTTCCTTTGCATACTAATGACAAAACATGTCTTCAATCTCCCCCTTTGACATTAGTATCAAAAACTAATATGTGAAAATACTAAAATGTTTAGTAATGTACACCATGTGTTTACCTTGTCATTTATGACACCCCCTATGTATATGTCGGTATAGTATAAGTATATGTATGTACACTTGCATATATACTATTCTCCTTTTCACCTTATCTTCTCCTTTTGTCATATCATTTTCCCCTTTGTACCCTATAAATTTCCTCCTATGCATATCATTTTCCCCCTTTTTTGATAGTAAGGGAAAAGGTGTAATCACTTAAAACTTGTCTAAAATGTGGGAATGAGAGTTGTTTATGTCCTCCATCATGTTTTCCCATTTCTCTTGAAGGTGTTCAAGTTTCATTTTCTCTAATGTGATCCTAGCGTGCATATCATGGATGTTGTCGATGATAGACATCTCTGGGGTGGCTATCAATTGCCTAAACATTGTCATATGTTTCTGCAGTAGTGTCAGATTCGGTAAGAGTAGAGTCTTTAGCTTGGTTACCTCATCCTGAAACTTTGATTCTGCCTCTTGGATTTGAAGTCTCAACTTCTTAGCTTCCATTACCTTTGCATAGTGAAACTATATTGTATTTTCTATTGTTGAGAGACTTTGAGCACTAGATGTAAGATCTGCATCTATTTGTGCAATCTTTTCACTATTTTCCTTAGTGAATTTCTCTATTGTGCTTAACTTTTGAACTAAGGCTATTGCTTCTAAAATGATAGGTTCTAACTCACTTACTTTTTCAAATAGCTTCACCTTGTTCTCTGCCACTTCTTGTCTGATATTCTCTATTAATTTATACTGGTACTTCTCTTCTCGTTCTTCAATTTCTTTTCCTGCATCCACATTCTGTGATAAGATGGCATTGGTAAGAAAGGTAAGTTGATCAAGGATTGGGGCATTGTGATCAACATCTATGTCAAGAATAATCTTTTTGAATATGTCCCTTTTCATTTGTAGCACTTGTGATTCCTTGTGCTCTTTCCTAAGCTTTTATTTCATAGATTTTGCTGACATATTTCTCCATACTCAATAAGAGATTTATAATCCAATGTAGTTGGATCACATTTTGGTATCTCTATTATTTCATCAAGTTTATATTGTAGTTTGTTTTTCTTGTTCTTCTTCTTCTTGGATATTGTATGGGAAGTACCTAAATGTAGCACCATAGCAAGATCTTTTTCTTGGTCATATGTACTCGATGAAGGCTTTGGTGGTGTCGTGTCTTTTTCTTTATGATCAGTATCTGCCTATCAGTTGGGTGTGGACATCTCCACATCAACCTTTGGTTTATCTACAACATCTTGTTAAGATTAGGCTGAAAGCTAATCTCCCAAGAACACTTGCATGCATGAAAGTTACAAGGCAGAAGCAAAATATAGAAGAGAGAAGAGAAACTATGGCGGCCAAAAGGCCAGAGACATGAAATCCATGTTGACAGAAAAAGCTTCTATATTATCAACAATAGAATAGATTACAATCTCAGTAATCAAATACAAAGCGGTGAGTCCTTATAAAAGGATAGCGAAACCCTAAAAGGGAAACCCTAAAGAAATAGAAAGTTTCCTAAGTATAACTTAAGCATAGAGTAAATAGACTAATAATTAAATGATTTAATTATTAGCTATACTAGACTACTCTAACACCCCCCCTTAAGTGTAACTTAGGGAGACGCAAAATAGCTAAACTACTGCAGAAAGCAGGAAAGATGGGTCCCAACAACAAGGCCTAATCAGGTACCCAAAATAAGAAAGAAAACTAGATGAAGGAAACTAGGCCTTCAATCTAGGGAAAGGTGTCCTAGAGAGAGGAACAAGAATAGAGCAAGAAACATCTCCGAAGCATGTAGCTGAAAACTCTGTTAGAAGAAACTGCTGGAACCCCCACTGAAGTGCATGACCAGGTAGAGAAGAAAATGTCTGAAGAGCTGATCAATCGAACCAGGAAGTAATAGAACCAATAGGTGAACCCCCCCCATAATGCTGAACCGGGAGAGGTGACAGGAACACTGAAATGCAATGCCAGAAACATCTGCGGAAGAAGAACCAGGGACACCAACAGTGCAACAAAAGTATACACACAGGATAAAGGGCGGTGTCACCAATACACAGCATGGGCTAATGTCGTGGAAGGTACACTTACTTGACAAAGGTGGATGCACCAAAAATGGCATAAGCATCATAACCCCCCATGGCACTTTATAACAGAGTGCGAGTATAAAAACACACAAGGTGTACAAGATCCCAGATATACAGAAGTAGGCACTTTATCTCAGTGCATTTACAGAAAAGAAGCATCAGAAGAAGCATACAAGCTCAAAATTCAAAAAGAAGAGTGAGCTAGAATATCAGAAGAAGAGATCCTAGGACCTGTAGAACCAAGCAATCTACCAGAGTGTATAAACTGCCAAACTCAGAGGAGAGAAAACCTGGAGTAAAATCTAGAAAAAATACCCCTGCATCTGAATAGTTCACTGAACTAGCTTTCTGACGATATCTGGTTTGTCAAAAATGGAGTCCGGATGAGCCAGATATGACTCCCGGAAGGTAAAAACAAACATCAGACTTTGATAGCAAAAAAAACTATCAAAATAGTATAACCAAAAACCCTTACTACCATCATCGGAAATTTCTTGGAAAGAGCTTTCCGACGGTATATGGAAGTCAGAAAAAGACTCCCGGATGCTCAAGATAGAGCGAATACAGTCCCGGGGGGTCAAAAGTGCTCCAAAAAAGAGGAAATAAGTCCCTGGGGCTAAAAAATTTGGGCCCCTGGGCGCATGGCGCGCTCAGGGGGCTAGGCCGCAGCCCCTGGTCGCTCATACGACCGCCGCTGTGCTAAATAAGCTCGCAGGGGCTGAAAAACAGGGTCGCCGCTGGCAGAGCGGCGCGAGCTGGCCGGGTGGGGCTGTGAGCGTCGGGCAGAGTGGCGGGAAGAAAAGGGCACCGGGAGGTGGGCCACAGAGGCGGCGGGGGCCAGAGGGGCCAGGTGGCGAGGACCGCGAAGGGCGGCGGAGGCCGGGGAAGGCAGAGTGGCCGAGGGGCCGGAAAGAGCAGGGCGGCGCGGGCCGCGCGTTGGGCGGGCTGTGGAGGATCGGCGGCGCGGCTGTGCTTTTTTAAAACAACTGCCCGCGCTCAACTTAAAACAAAAAACCATAAAAAACATAGGTTTTTTAATGTTTTTTTTAATTTTTTTGCCTCGGTTTCTGTGTCGTACAATACAGGAACTAAAAAAATTTTGCCTCCAGAGTCCAGAAGTCCAAAATGGATGAATTTTATGTCGTTTCTGGGGTTTTGGGGTCCTCTGAGCTCAATGGTAATGTCTGTTTGAGCCCAAAGTGACCATAACCAAAGCCTACCCCTGAAACACAATAAAAAAACACTGAAAAAACTTTGAAACCCTCTGTGACTGAAATGCTTCAACAAAACATGAACAACAAGCAGCAGAATGGCTCTAATACCATGTTAAGATTAGGCTGAAAGCTAATCTCCCAAGAACACTTGCATGCATGATAGTTACAAGGCAGACGCAAAAGACAGAAGAGAGAAGAGAAACTATGGCGGCCAAAAGGCCAGAGACATGAATTCCATGTTGACAGAAAAAGCTTCTATATTATCAACAATAGAATAGATTACAATCTCAGTAATGAAATACAAAGCGGTGAGTCCTTATAAAAGGATACCGAAACCCTAAAAGGGAAACCCTAAAGAAATAGAAAGCTGCCTAAGTATAACTTAAGCATAGAGTAAATAGACTAATAATTAAATGATTTAATTATTAGCTATACTAGACTACTCTAACACATCTCCTTCATTATCCTTAGGAGTAGTATCATCTTTCTTCTCTTCTTCACCTTTATCTTTGTGCTCTTCATCTGTTCCTTTTGGTTCTCCATCTAGTACATTTTTTCATCACTTGTATCTTTCTATTCATCATTACCCTTATCTTTGAGTATGCTTCCATCAGGCTCAGGTGAGTTTTCCTTTTGTGATATTATGTTAATATCTTGTATTAACAATGGCATTTAGCCTAGTATATTCACATGTGCAGCATCTATAGTTGTGTCTTGTTCCTCAGTTTGGTCTGGGGCAACAGTGACATCTTTATCTTTCTGTACCTCATCTACAGGATCTTCTTTGGTAATATCAATGATAGTATTATCGGGCCATGTTTCATCTATAGTGTCCATATCCTTCTTAGTTGTTGTGTTCAATGCTTCTTCATTTACATCCTCATCAGTTATAAGAATATGTTCGGGGCTCAGTTTAGCCTGATCTTCTTCATTGTGTGGCTTGTTGGTAAGAGCTAATTATGGCTCAGGGCTTGTGTCCTTTTTAGGCACATCAAGTATATTTCTCCATTCATCCTCACTTTTTCTATCAAGCTCAATTAGATGTCCCTGTAGCACTTTGTAGGCTCTTAATTTTAGTAAGAAACTGTTGGAATGTTTCTTCATCATTTCTTCATTCTCTTCCATATTAGATTCAGCTGGCATAACTAAAACTAGGGCTCTTTCCCTTATTTGTTTCTCTTCCTTTAGTGCATATGTCCACCTTGTTGACAATCTATTCATAAGTTCTTGTGGCATCTTATCTTCAAATTTTATTGGTACATATTTGAATACACACATTGTTGTAATGATTGCCTCTTCTAACTTATCCTCATCCTCGGGGTCCAAAGAGCTTCGGGTTAGTTATTGAACCTGATTTAATAATTGATACACATACCTCATCAATGATGGTAGGGAACTTATTCTTAACAGGTTGTTCATCTTGTTCAGTGTCCTCAATTTCTTCCTTAGTTCTGAGGAACTTTCTTCTTTTTTTTTGTACCTTTTTCCCTGTTTGAGGCTTCCTTTTGTATGTCCTTACTTGTCCTTTCTTGATCGGTGAAGGACTTGCATCCTTTGTTGTCTAAATTCTGGTCCTAGATGCAGCAGTAGTCCTATGTTTCTTTTCTGGTGGTGGTGGTGCATCAGACTCTTTGGATTTGGAGTCACTTAAATTTTCTTCTTCACCGACGGGTGACTCTCCCTCGGTGTCATTCTTTTGTTCAGTCTCCTCATCATTTACCAATAACTTTTTCTTTACTTTCTTAACCATTTTTTCCTTCTTCTTGTCAATATTCTTCACAACTAAGCCTATTTTTAATCTTTCCTTGGCTTCTTCATAGAATCCAAACCTAGGTTGTGACTTGTCCAATGGTTCATTTATCAATACTTCAATGGCATTGGTGGCTTGATCTATGTTAACCTCACAGTCAAGTGGTTCTAGCCATGTTGTCCTCAGTACAGTTGGCTTGATATAGGTGTAATAAGTGTCCACCATAAACATATATCAGTCTTAAACTTTTCTACTAATTGTTCTAGAATCCTCATTCTTTTATGCATTCTTTCATTAAAACCAGTAAAGTATTCATCCATAACGGATACAAAGTTATCACCTAGTGACTGTTGGCAAGTTGACTCCCAGGGATTATATGACTTATTTTGTGTTTTCATTATGGCAACAAAGTCATATGAAGTTTTGACAGCAAACTTTGAAGTAGAAATTGACTAAGTATAGAAGACAAGACAAAACAAAGATATACATATGATCAAAGCACCAGCGCACGTGCGTACGACCGATTTAGACTAAGCACCTTAATACATAAGCTCTATGATATGTTTTTATTCTTACCCTACACACGCATGGTATGGAATGTTAGTGTGGATAAGTTACAGAAAGAACAAGTACACTAGCAGTCCAAAAAATAGAGTATGAAGCCGACTTCAGTTTTATGATTAGCATGTGATCTTTTGTTTTGTAAAGGCTAAGTGCCTATTGTAATAAGTTTTTAATCATGTATTAAACATTATTGTAGACACACTTAAGCCAATTTATTTGGAAGCGTTGTGAATGTTGTTTTTAGGCTGACTAAGGTCTTGTTTATAGTCGCGTCTATTCAGGCATGGACATATATGTATATATATATATATATATATATATATATATATATAACATACAAAGTTGTATTAAGAAGTGTCATCAAAATATGCAGAACAGAAATATAAAGGAACAGGATAAGACGTCAGAATGAGATAAAGCTCTTAGGAGTATAAGAGCATTAGTGCATAACCAGAACTAATCAAACAATTGTGTCACATACAACAGTTCACCTTTTTGATATAGTGTATATCAACTATCATAAGGTTGTAGCCTTCATCCTATTGAGCAGTGAGATTTTTGGACAGTGAGTCCTCACCCCTAACAAGGTTAGTTGTAAAAGAATCCTAACAGGTTCAGATCCTTAACCAGGTCATTTTACTCACATTGTAAAGACTACTCCTAATAGGGAAAAGGAACTTTAACAGGTTCATTATACTAGTGCAATATTTGTGGGTACTAATTCCCACTGGGGTTTTCCTCTGATCAAGGTTTCCCCATAATCATATCATGT
>MU226272.1:4785623-4796716 GCA_018584345.1 Thuja plicata | reverse complement strand
ATAGACAAACACTGATTCCCCCCCCCCCCCCTCTTAGTGTTTCTAATAGTGACTTCATGTATTCACTGATTTGTATGGTCACTGGTCGAGAAGTATCCCAATTGACATTTCCTATGGATGGGAAGGATTCTTGAAAATAGAAAAATATGCACATTATAAGTGAACCAAACTTACATGAGTTAGACTTTGCAGTCCTGATTGTCCTCATGTTTGATAGGTCATTTTAATGGCATACTTTAGATACCCTAGGAAAAATTTTGATAGGTCTTTTGCCATGTTTTCTCTTATTTACTCCAAGACTTTATGCTTTAAAACTGTTAATATGTGGTAGTCAACCACTGAACCTATGATATGGGCATATGCTTACTTAATATGCTTTATCTGGATGAATACACCATGTTTACTACTATGAAATCATGATCATGTTTTATGTATGAAATAACTCATTGAGCGATAGATAATGCATATGTACTTTAATTATTATTTTCCATGAATTCTTTTATCCTAACAGTTTAAATGCAGTGTATCAAATTAGAAACCATCATCTTGTTCAAGTGAGCACATCCATGTATTGGACACTTGACTCAGTCTTGCAGCAGATGCACATGGATGGAACATCGGTGTAGCAGTAGCGGAAGGTTTCCAATTAATCTTGGTGGAGACAGTTGAGCGAAGACTTGGAAAATGCAATAAGTTCCCTGATGAAATCTAGGAGAGAGTGGGAAGTTAGATCTGTTGTCCAGGCAGTTCTTTCCTCTTTTCTGGACCGATTCCATTTCCTGCTTTCTAGCTTTCCTTTCTGTTAGTTGTTTGTATTAAAATCTCCACCTTTTCTTAGGGCATGTTGAGTTTAGTAGTTATATTTTTTCCTTTAAATAAATCCCCACTCCTACATGAGAAGGAGGGAATTATTATAATAGTTTCAATATAGTTCAATTTTGTTGTTTTACTATTTATGAGAATCTTTGGGTTATGTTATTCATTTTAATGAGCAAATGAAGTGTAGAGCTTAATTTTGTGTAATTGAGTGTTCTAGGTACTCACCCAAGGGTGCCCACTTGGTGAGGAATCCATAGTTAGATTCATTTTAGTTTAGTTTTCTTTCCTGCATTTCTGTCATTTCAACTCCTATGCCAAACAGCTCCTGCAGCCAAAGCCACAAGACAGCTATCACTTCTTGCAGCCAAGCAGTAGAGTAACTAAGGCATTGTAGTTATTTTGTGCACTCTTCCATTCTGCTAGCAAGATTCACTTCCATCATTTACTATCAAGTATTTTCTTTCACAAAAATAGCTTAACTTTCTTTCAAACATTCATTTCATGTAGTAATAGTATAGTTTCCCTTCAAAAGCATTTACTTCCTATAGTCATAGAATAGTTTATTTCCAGCATTTGTTTCCTACAGCAATTATAGAATGATTGGTTGAGAAAGTGCTTGGTGCATATATTTTTCTAGCCCATTCAAGTAACATGTCTCTGGGTTTGACATATTAAATGAGTTTATTAGAAAGAGGGAGAAGTGCTTAGTTGGATGTCCAATCCCTGAGTTAAAGGAGTATGCCTAGTTTTTTAACCTTTATAATGAGCGATCATTATTGGTGCCATTGCCAAGGATGGTACCGAGTCTAGTTCTTATTCAACCATTCCTAGGATTTTCTTTCATGCTTTCATTTTCCCTCTTTAAGTAGATTAAGCCTCATCTTGACAAAACAAATCACTATTCACATCATTCCATACTATCTGCATGCATAATAAACGAAGAGACGCCCGAGGAAGGTACTTTCCAAATCAATCTAGTAACCTATTTGAAGAAGAAATCTAGTTCATTGATGACATTGTTGAGCTTCCTGAATCCCCTTCATCATCCTCATCTTCTGAGGGTGACTTTTGTGGGTTCTTCCAGGAACAACCAAAAGCCAATCTATTTGCTGAAGCCTTTTTTCAACCTAGGATTCCAGAATCCTAGAGAAGAAAATCCTTGGCATTTAGTCATCTACAAACCTCAAAACCCACCTCAAAATCCACCTTAGCATCCACGAAGGATGGCCAATCCTACTACATTTCCTTTTCCCATCTCTGATCAGCTTGATAATAACAACCTTAAGAATATTCCCTCTTCTATTCTTCCAAAATTTTATGGCCTTGTAGCAGAGGACCCAGATACCTTTCTCTTTGAGTTTTATATCCTTTGTAGGAGCTATGACTACACCACTGATTCCCACATACTTAATCTTTTTCCTGCAACACTTAAAGAGTCTGCATTGTGATGGTTTATGGTTTTAGTATAGGATGTTGTCCATAATTGGGATGAAATCAAGGATGCTTTCTTCCTGAAATACAAGGAGTAATATCAAGGAAATGATATGAGAGGGGATGAAATCTTTAAGATGTCACAGTAGGAGGATGAGAGTCTTGAGGGTTATGTCTCAAGGTTCATGTTTAGTTTGCAAAAGAATACCTAGCATGAGCTAAATGAAGAATATCAGGAGTTTCTCTTTTTGCGAGGCATTCATGACAGATGCACAAAGGCACTGGACCTGATAGCTAGAGGAGATAGGCATCATGGGATGATATCCAAAAGATTTTCCTTAAGTACTCTAAAGCTGTTGTTAAGAAAGGAAGGGGATATAGGTCCACCTTGGGAAAGTCTAATGGTGTTGGTGCTTCATAGACAGAGATAACCAATCTCTTGTCTGATTTCAAGAAAGATATCATTAACAACATGGCCACTCAACTAGACACCATGCAGGCTAATAAGAAACATGAGGAAGTAGAGGCCATGCTAGTAGAATTTTTTCCATATTGTAGACAGAAGAAGAGAGACTGCGGATGCAAACTGGTTGCTAACATGAAGACTACACAAATGTCTACTGATTACAAATCAATTGAACTAGAGGATGAGTAGTTTTTCATCATCGCTCAATGACAACCATGGGTGCAGAGACAAGATATGCCTTAGGATCCTCTATCATTTAGTGGTCATTTTTATAATAATCAATGGCAACCACCCATGCATTATCAAAATTCTCCCTGGAATAATTCCCAGAATCAATGGCAGAATTACCCCAATTCATAGTGGACAAACCCTCAAGGAGGTTGGTAACAACCTCAAGGGGCATGGTAGCCACCAAAGGGTAATTAGCAGCAAAACCCATAGTAGCAAGGCAGAAAGCAATGGCCAAATTAACCACAAGGTCTTTTTCCACCACTTATGAAGCCTCCACAATAGAAAGCTCTTTTTCTACCTCCTACAACCACTAACCCACCTCCTAAGCCTACTCAGCTACCTACACAGCCACAACCAAACCCCAACAATTGACCTCCTATGCCTCATCAAAATGTGTATGTTATAGATCTGTCACAGTACCCCATGCAATATCTTGCTTATGCCATCAACCTTGATGATATTCACTTACGATCTGAAACCACTCTGCCTGCACCTGAGCCTCATGTAATCACTAAAATGCCTTCTAAGGAGCTCAATCAACCTGACAATCTGTCTACTCCAGAAGCCCCTACACATCCAGCTAAAACCAATCAGCATACCATTCCCCCTTTTCCGCAAAGGTTGTAGCATAGCAATCCAAAAACCACTAACGAGGAAGCTTTCAATATTATCCTTGACCAACTAAAGAATGACAGTGTCCAAATTCCCCTTTTCTAGGAAATAAAAGATGTTCCCACCTATGGAAAAGCCATCAAGGAAGATTTCTTTAAAAAGACTGACTGCAATAAGAAGGATCCCCAGACAATCCATTAACTAGTAAAATTGGCGGACATCATGTTAGGGAAGCTTACCATCCTAAAATATTCTAACCCTAGAAGCCCTGTTGTCAAGGTCATTATTAATAGGACTGCTATCAAAAATGCCTTGATTGATCTTGGAGCCACCATTAATGTCATGACCAAGGACATCATGCAACACCTTGGTATCACCAACCTCCAAAATACACCCACTGTCTTGCAGTTCACAGACAGTTTGACTATAAATCTCGATGGAGTGGTGGAGGACATTGTGGTTAACCTTGAGTCTTGGTCCTACCCTATAGATTTCATGATCCTCTCGCTGAAAGCTACCCTAGGAGGCTATCCAATTATTCTGTGATGTCCTTGGCTAGCTACCATTGATGCCTATATCGATATGACCATTTTTGATGGTCAGCACACCAAAACCTTGGCCTTGTATCCTCCCGCTCAACCTCAGATAGAATTAGCCTCTTCCATATGGCCAAATGTAGGAGAGGAAGCTGAAGTTATTAATTCAGTCTCCTAATTAATGATGTTAAAAAGGGATCCCTTCCTACAGCTTAAGAAGGAAGATAAAGTAATCACCAACATCATGCATAACCAGTATGGATCAAACTTAGACCCTTTCGATAATTCCTTCCAAAACCACTCCCTGCATCCATTGTACTATGATTACCAATTATCTTCTCCTACATCCAATCAGCTCTATCACCAAATGCTTCCCTATGATATCCAAGTGCCCTCATATACAAATACATCTACAATCAAGCTCACTAAGCAACTGGAAGTTTCCCCTGACCGCTACTTGAACATTAATAGCAAACTTACTCCTCAGTAGCAAACATCGTTGACCAAGTTACTGAAGAACCATGCTACAAATTTTGCTTGGGATTATGCTGATATGAAAGGTCTAGACCCAAAGTTATGCACTCATAAGATCTATCTAAAGGAAGATAAACCCCCAATAAGGCAATTTCAAAGGTGTGTCAACCTTGCCCTCTGTGAGAGAGTTAAATCCGAACTCCAAAAAATGCTTAAAGCTAGTTTCATATACCCTATCTCAGACAGCCAGTGGGTTTCCCCACTAGTCATAGTTCCTAAGAAAGGTGGTAAGTGGAGAGTGTGTGTGGATTACAAAGAGCTTAATAATGCCACTAAAGAGGACTATTTCCCTCTTCCATTCATTGACCAGGTTCTGGACTCTCTAGCAGGGAAGAAGTAATTTTCTTTATTGGATGGGTATAGTGGATACAATCAAATCCAAATTCTCCTAGAGGATTAAGAAAAGACCACATTCACCTACCCATGGGGGACTTTTGCTTATTATGTTTTACCATTTGGCCCCTGCAATGCTCCTGCTACTTTTTAGCGAGAAGTTATCATCATTTTTGCTGACATTTCTCATGACTGTATGGAGATCTACATGGATGACTTTACAACTTATGGTGAAACCTATGAGGAAGCGTTGGAAAATTTGCAAAAATTCCTCATCGGGTGCGAAGAACACAACCTATCTTTGAACAGCCAGAAGTGTTATATGGTGATGCAGGAAGTAGTGCTTGGTCACTATATATCTGCTCTTGGCATTCAGGTAGACCCAGCCAAAATTGAAGTAATTGTGAATCTGCCTACCCCTGCCAAACAGAAAGATGTCAGAAGCTTTCTTGGTCACGGTGGGTATTACAGAATATTCATAAAGGACTTCAGTGAGATTGTCAATCCTATGTATTCACTTCTCACTATAGATGTTGACTTTATTTGGACATTAGACTGTGATGAAGCCTTCCTGCAGTTGAAGTTTGTTCTGACTCAGGCACCTATTTTTTGAGGTCCTAATTGGACCCTCCCATTCCACATACACATAGATGCCTCTGATCATGTCATTGGAGCAGTTCTTGGACAAAAGGAAGGTACTTTAGAACTTGTTATTTATTTCATTAGCAAAAATTTGCAAGGTGCTGAGTTGAATTATACAGTCACCGAGAAGGAGCTATTGGTTGTTATCTATGCTCTGAACAAATTCCACCACTATGTCACTCGTTATCAGAGCTTTGTGCATATGGATCATGCAGCCATTAAATACTTGGCTAACAAACCTGCAATCATAGGGAGGTTAGCTAGGTGGTTGTTGCTGCTATAGGAGTTTGACATTACCATCATAAATAAGCCAGGCAGGTCAAATGTGGTGGCCAATTTTCTCTCACGCCTACAGAATGTCAATGAACCTATGGCCATTGATGACATTTTCCCTGACGACCACCTATTCTCCATTGCAACTCAAGCTCACTGGTGTATTCAAGAGGATGAAACTTATGAAATCCTATGGGCTTGTCATGATGATCCCTGTGGAGGACATTTTTCTGCCAAAAGGACAGCCATGAAGGTACTTAACACTAGTTACTACTGGCCATCCCTCTCCAAGGATTCAACCAATTACACTAGGAAGTGTGATCGATGTTAGAGGATGGGGTGGCCTACTAAATTTGATGAAATTCCACTCTTTCCCCAAGAAGTGGTGACTCCATTTGATAAATAGGGAATCGATTTTGTTGGTCCCATCAGTCCTGCATCAAATGACAATATGTACATCCTTGCATGTACTGATTATGTGACCAAGTGGGTGGAAGTTAGAGCCATGAAGCATGTCAGGGATAACAGGGTTGCATAGTTTATGTATGAGGAGATATTCATGTGCTATGGTGTACCCAGAGAGTTAGTCACTGATCAAGGAGCTCAATTTACCTCTACGTTGATTACTGCTCTGATGAGCCAGTATAATATTCACCACCGTAAATCAAGCCCCTATCATCCATAGGCGAATGGTCAAGCAAAAATCACCAATATGGAGATAGAAGCTATCCTCACCAAGATAGTTTAGTTACACAAGAGAGATTGGAGTAGTCACCACAAAGAAGTAGTATGGGCCTATCGAACTCCATGGAAAACAACAACAGGGTTTGCTCCTTTTGAGTTCGTATATGAAAAAATAGTTATGATGCCTATTGAGTTTGAATATAAGACTTTACACATGGAATTATAGGTCAACATTGATCTTACTGAAGTACAACGCGATAGGATCCTACAGCTTAACTAGCTGGATGAGATAAGGAAAGCCACCCTACAGCACACTGAGTTAGTTCAGACATAGCGGAAAAAGTGGCATGATTCTTGTATCCTTACCAAACAGTTTTCTCTTTGCGACTGGGCTCTTTTTTATGACTCCAAATTCCAAGAAACCCAAGGTAATCTTAAAACATGTTCGCTTGGCCCTTATGAGATTGTACATTTTTATTCTAATAGGGCAGTTCAGTTATCCACTATCGACCCTGTACGTTTCAAGTTACTGGTGAATAGTCATAGGCTTTGTGAGTACCATAAACCTGAGATAAAGGTTGATTTCCTATGGCAGTTTGAGATTTCTCCTTCCCCAACTAGACCTCCTATAGCTGAAGAAACTCCTGTAGCCAAAGAACCTCCTCCATCTGAAGACTTTCCTGCAACCGAAGGACCTCTTCTTGTTGAGGGCGTTCTTGTAGCCAACCGGAGTAATTATTTGCTCTGGTCATCTCTTTGACATTTATCCACATGCAGTCATAATAAAAATAAAATTTCCCATGAAAATCACTTGTCCATTACAAAAACCTCATCCCATCACCTTTTCCATCACTTTTTCAGCCATCATCACATTCACGTCTCCTCATTATTGCGCCAACTAAAATTTTTGCTCTGCCCACGTCATCAAATCTTTTTGGATTTGGGAATATCAAGGTATAATAATTAAAGGTACACATTACTTTATTGTTTCAAAAAAATTTTGCTTCATTTAATATCATTATGATACATTGTAATTAATATAGTGTTTCATCCATGATTTTGCCGTACTTTTTTGCCACGCAAGTGTGGACACTTGTCACCTTTTTTGTAGGGGGAAGTAAATAGGTTTTGTGTGTAATAAATGAAATATCCCATTAGCTCAAATATTTCTTCAGTTTCAAATCTATTGTCATGATTACCATCCTTTTTCATTAATATTTTTTGCTACTAGAATTGTACTATGTCATCATGTCAAAAATGATGATTTAACAACCCCTGCATCTAATATTTCGCATTCAGCCCTATCTTTTTAAAAAACTCAAACTCCCAGCCTATATTTACCACACTATTTCAAAAATTTCTTTTGTGTCTTGTCTGCGTTACCCAGAAAACCAGAAAGCTTTATTAGAATTCTGGGCACAAAAATGGCATTTCAGAAAATGGAATTAATAGTAGCAGTGGAATAAGAGGGTTTTTCAGAGTTTTTCAGAAATTGTTGAAGTTTTCAAATAGCAGGATGGGTGGTTCTCCTATACAGAATGAACCAACAAACCACTTGACATTGTTACAAGACCAGGACAGTGTTCAATTTTTTAATAGAGTTGGGTGACTGACCTACTTTGTAGGGTTGAATGGTCATGATGAAGCCACGACACTATAATTCTTGAGGACTTACCGCAATGGTGTTGCAAATATCAAAGGGTTGTGAGTAGAAGCTTTTGAAGCAAGAATTTCCAAAGTCTTTGGACTTCCTTCCACTAGAGAAGTGTTTCCGCATGGGCATGATACACGCATAGCTAGAGAAGAATTCTCTTTACCAATACATGCTCCAGTAGATTACACCAAACATGGTGTTAAGAGGATATCTCTTCTAGGAGAGTATCCTTAGTTGGCAGTTCACATTATCAAGTACATTACCTGTGAAGGCCATTTCTCCTTTCTACCTGTAGTGCACTTCAAATTATTGAGTCATTTACAATATGATCGTTTGGTAAATGTCCCCAATTTCATTTATGCCCTTTTAAATTTAAGTGCTGAAGAGGTATGGAAGGGGTGGTAGAATGTAGTGACCCACCATGGCTTAATCAAGCTCTTGGTGGAAAGGTCACTGTGGGATGTCTCTCCCATGTCCTGGGATGGATTTATTGCAGTGCCTCATGTTCAGTTGCATGGAGAAGGTCCACGGCCTAAAATTCAATAACAACAAGGGAATAACCCTAACAAGGATGAGGAATTTGTTGAGAAAGAAGAACCTTTTAGAAATCCTTCTCCTTTAGGAATTAATGAGGAGAATGTGGCATCCGGCCATCCAAACCCTACCTTAGGGAGCAGAGGAATTGATGTTCCCATAGTTTCCCAGACCCTAAAAGATGAGAAAAAAGATAAAAAGGGTAAGGGTAAGGGTAAGGCCAATATGGCATAATATATGAGTCAATATGTTCATGTTTTTACTATTTCTCATACAACCACATCTATCAAGAAAGAAAAATTTCATAGAAGCATCCTGCAGCTTATTTTGATACTCCATTACAAAGAAGTGTTCATTTGAACACTACACAAATAGAAAGAAAGAATTCCCCTGTTATGGTTGACTCTTCTCATGTCTCCTCTAAGGATCCTTCAGAAGAACATTTGCAAGTAGGCATTCCATTTGCAGAATGATAGGATATGATGGAAGAGGATCTTGTAGCCGCTGGTATGGGTAAAGAGGCAGAGTGTATAATTCTAGAGTCAGCAGAACCCAAAGGAACCATAAAATAATCTTCTTCTCGACAAGAGGGATATGACGAGGAAAAGGCCCTCATTTCAGATAACATGGCAGTTTGTGCAAAGAAAGAGGAAGGCCAACAAGTAGTCAGGTCGGTCCCACATAGGAAGCCAGAAGAGGTAATTGTTCATGCTCTCTCAGTTTACTATTTTAATGAAATGCAATATCAAAAGTCAATGTGGGAGTTAGAAAAGGAAAAATTGAGAAGGGAACTCGAGAGGAAATAGAAAGAAATTTAATTCCTAAAGAGTAAAATAAATGACATCATAGACATAATTCCAAATTTAATAGAGTGCAGACCACCACCAAGGGTTTATACCCTATGCCTTAAGGAGCAATTCCTACTATTTAAGTTAATGAGAGTCCTTCAAGATCTCAACTCAGGTATAGAAACCCCATAGGAATTTGTGGCCACATATAATACATCACCTGATTGTGTCCAAAAATTGTTATGCAAGTTATATATTCACAATTATGTTGTTCCTTTTAACACTGATTGGAATCCCCTACTTTTTGTTAGCGATATTCATTTGTCTTCCCTCCTTTCCTGGACCCAAAATAAGATTAATTATGGAGAACAATTGCATAGGTACAGAATCCTTGAACATTTCATTTCATTGCCTCTTCATCCTAAAAGTTGGTCACCTTGATGAATTTATTGTGATTGGATGCAAATTGTTTATGGGTTTCATGATTCTGCACCCAAAAAAAGAATTCTAGATAGCCGTGAAGAATTTTTCATGGCATTTGAGATATTTTCACTAGAAGATGGGGGCACAGCAGCTGGGGGATTAAAGCAGAGATGGGGGAGATTAACTATGGCACTCAAAAAGGCAGAACCACATAGTGTGATATAAGGTGCCTACTTTCACACATTTTTCTACTACTAAGGAACCTTTTGAAACCTTCCAATTTTTATCATTAAAAGTAACTGTGCAACCTTCAGCACCTAGTTGCCCTGCTAAAATTAAATTCCTACTTAACCTTGGAACATTCCTTACCTCTTGTAGTAGTCAATGATTCCCATTCTACAACTTAACTTTAATTCTTCCCTTCCCAACAATCTGACAGGGCTCATTATCTCCCAAATAAACTAGCCCAAAATCCCCTTGGACATAATCAAGAAAATAACTCCTATGGGGCGTAGCATGAAATGACGCCCATGAATCTAGAACCCATGAATCATCAACATTTTCAAGGGAAAGGAGCAAAACATCCTCTTCAAATTTATTACTTATGTTAGAATTTAATCTTTACTTGTACTAATGTAAGTAGGAGATTCCTATGGAATCCCTACACCTAGTTTGTCCTCTTGTGAGGATAATTCATTTTATGTAATTTGTAATCCCTTGGTTGTTTTATTTAATTGGGATAAACCAAGGTATCCCTTAGATTCCTCCCTAAGAGGAAATAACACAAGTGGAACACACTTTATGAATGTGGCTCACATGCACATGGGAGTTACACTTCAACTCCTCCTTCCATCTCTACTTAAGAGATGTTTCTTCTCATTTCTTTTTTATGCACTAGTAGCATTACTTCGTCACTTCAAGTGACTCATTTTGTATGAGCTTGGCTCTCATTCTCTCTCTCTCTCACATTCTTGGCAATTTTCCCATTCATATTTATTCACAGGGTTTTTTTCATGCTTTTCCCCCTTCCAAAATCTTGTCTCCTTGTTATTTTTTCTTTGGTGAATGCTCCTCGTTTTGTGCTAATTCATGGTAAATCTCCTATCTCCTGCTCATTGAATTAAACATTTCCT
>MU226272.1:4765507-4782494 GCA_018584345.1 Thuja plicata | reverse complement strand
CCCAATAATGGGAGATCCCCTCATGGTTCTTGTTTCTTTGTAGATTCAGGTGATTCTTCTTGGACAAGTACCAACGAACAATCTCAAGATTTGGGCCTATATCCACAAACACCTACACTCTTGCATTTCAAAAATCAAAGGAATTCCATTTCAAGATCTGAGCACTTATCATTGCACCATCACCTTCTATCCACACAAAGTGAAGAAACACAAGTTTTCCTCCTCTACTACAAGAAGGATAATTCAGTTGCAGATTTTTGTAAAACCACAAGTAAAGATTAAAGAGGTGTGTTAGAATTTAATCTTTACTTGTACTAATGTAAGTAGGATATTCCTATGGAATCCCTACACCTAGTTTGTCCTCTTGTGAGGATAATTCATTTTATGTAATTTGTAATCCCTTTGTTGTTTTATTTAATTGGGATAAACCAAGGTATCCCTTAGATTCCTCCCTAAGAGGAAATAACACAAGTGGCACACACTTTATGAATGTGGCTCACATGCACATGGGAGTTACACTTCAACTCATCCTTCCATCTCTACTTAAGAGATGTTTCTTCTCATTTCTTTTTTATGCACTAGTAGCATTACTTCGTCACTTCAAGTGACTCATTTTGTATGAGCTTGGCTCTCATTCTCTCTCTCTCACATTCTTGGCAATTTGCCCATTCATATTTATTCACGGGGGTTTTTTCATGCTTTTCCCCCTTCCAAAATCTTGTCTCCTTGTTATTTTTTCTTTGGTGAATGCTCCTCGTTTTGTGCTAATTCATGGTAAATCTCCTATCTCCTGCTCATTGAATTAAACATTTCCTGTTTCTCTCTGTATTTCTGTTATTATTTTAACAACTTACCACATTATCCTCCTTATTGCCTTCTTGTTTGTCTCCTTATTTATTCTTTTGAGACCAACAATCTTTCTTCTAATGACATGGTTTTCCACAGTACCAACAATATTTTGGTCCTCTTGATTGAGACCTATTTCCCATTGATTTTCCTCGTGATTTCCCACAATTTCCAGAGTTGCTTCCTTTATCTCTTGTTATGCCTCTGTATTTTGCATTCAAAGCACTACCTGATGTGGATCCACCTGAGATTTTCCTATGAATTTCCTCACTCAGAATGACACCAATAACATCATCAAATTTTAGGGTATTCGAACTAGAAACAAAGTTACTAACAACCATTCCCACTTTTAGGAAAAGAACACATAATCAAAAGAGCCCTAATTTCTTCATCAAAATTTATATTTACAAAGTATAATTGACTAGAAACTATATTAAACTCATTTAAATGATCATCAACTGACCCACCTTCTACCATCTTCATATTAAATAAATGCTTCATAAGAAATACCTTATTCGAAGCATAAGGATTTTCATACAAATTCGTTAGGGTTTCCATCAACTCTTTAGTTGTCTTCACTTTTGTAATATTAAATGCCACCGATTGTGCCAGGCATAAGAAAATACTTCCAAGTGCCTTTCTATCCAAAATATTTTATGCATTAATGTAAGTTTTGTTCTAGTTTTAAATGGTTGAAGATCAGATTATATTCTTTTAGAGCTGAGCTATTGAGGAAGGATCAATTGATTAATCCAGGTGGAGACAGTTGAGTGAAGACTTGGAAAATGCAATAATTTATTTGATGAAATCTAGGAGAGAGTGGGAAGTTAGACCTGTTGTCCAGGCGGTTCTTTCCTCTTTTCTAGACCGATTCCATTTCCTGCTTTCTAACTTTCATTTATGTTAGTTGTTTGTAATAAAAGCTTCACATTTTCTTAGGGCGTGTTGAGTTTAGAAGTTAGATTTTTTCCTTTAAATAAATCCCCACTCCTATATGAGAAGGAGGGCATTATTATTATAGTTGCAATATATTTCAATTCTGTTGTTTTAGTGTTTATGAGAATCTCAGTACTCTGTTATTCATTTTAATGAGCAAATGAAGTGTTGAGATTAATTTTGTGTAATTAAGTGTTCTGGGTACTCACCCAAGGGGGGCCCTCTTGGTGAGGAATCCATAGTTAGATTCATTTTAGTTTAGTTCTCTTTCCTACATTTCTGTCATTTCAACTCCTATGTTGAACAACTCCTGCAACCAAGGCCACAGGACAGCTATCGCTTCCTACAGCCAAGCAGCGAAATAACTAAGGCATTGTAGTTAGTTTGTGTACTCTTCCATTCTTCTAGTAGTGTTCACTTCAATCATTTACTTTCAAGTATTTTCTTTCATAGCAATAGCTTAACTTTCTTTCAAACATTCATTTCATGCAGTAATAGTATAGTTTCCCTTCAAAAGCATTTACTTCTTGCAGCCATAGAATAGTTTCTTTCCAGTATTTATTTCCTACAGCAATTATAGAGTGATTGGTTGAGAAAGTGCTTGGTGCATATATTTTTCTGGTGTGTTTCAAGTAACATGTCCCTAGGTTTAAAATATTAAATGAGTTTCTTATAAAGAGGATGAAGTTCTTAGTTGGATGTCCAATCCCTGAGTTAAAGGACTATGCCTAGTTTCTGAACCTTTATAACGAGCGATCAATGTTCTCCTCTAATTACTTCATTAGAAGCTCGGATAAGTCCAATTTTAGACCCTTCTTTACTATCTTATGGGCAGTGCCAGCTTCACTAAATGAAATGTTGTTTAACTTGCTAGCCTAGTAGAACTTGTAGCCTAGCACACATGCACCACATTTTAGTTCTGGATCTTTGATGGTGCTAACCTTTAGGCCCCGTTTGTTTCTAGGTATTGACTAGGAATTGACATACCGACATGCTGGTATTGTCGAATTCAGTGTTTGGTTCCAAAATGAAAAATAAGAATAGGGTTATGCGAATTCTAATTTTGGGCCTTTTTGAGCATTCCACAATTCCCCCTCAGGACCTGGAATTGGAATTGAAAATAGGAATTGGAATTGAGAGTATTATTTTGGGAAAGAAAATTCATTCCCATTTTTGTGTTAATTTTATATTTTTATGAGGATGTATATATATATATGTATACATGTGTGTATATATACACATGTGTATATATACATGTGTGTATATACATGTGTATATATATACACATGTGTATATATACATGTATGTATATACATATGAGTATATATACACATATGTATATATATAGTATAGATACATGTATGTATATATACACATGTGTATATAGACACTCACACATATATATACACATGTGTATATATATGTGTGTGTGTATATACACATGTGTGTATATACCCTTGTGTGTATATATATAGTATATATACACATATGTGTATATACATATTCATATGTATATTATATATATATACATATATGTGTGTATATACATGTGTATATATGTGTATATATATACACAAATATGTGTATATATGTGTATATGTGTGTATACACACACATGTGTGTATGCATGCATATATATACACATATGTGTATATGTGTATACATGTGTATATATATACATGTATGTGTATATTATATATATATATATGTGTGTGTGTGTGTATACACACACGTGTGTATGTATATACATACACATACACATATATACACACACATATGTGTATACACACACATGTGTGTATATATACACACATATACGCACATGTGTGTATATGTGTGTGTGTATATACACACATATATGCACATGTGTGTGTATACACACACACATGTGTGTATATACATGTGTGTATATATACACATGTATATACACACACATGTGTATATATACACACATGTGCATATATGTGTGTGTATATACACACATGTGTGTGTATAGATGTGTATGTGTGTATGTGTGTATGTGTGCAAAAACAAAATTCCAATTCCAATTCTAGTTGTGTGGAACCAAACACGGAATTTGCATCTTCTCAATCATCTTCCAGGTGAACCAAACAGGACAAGTCCATATTCTAGAATTTGTTTTGAGACTAGCACAATTCTAGAATGGATTCAATTCTAGAATGGGCAATTCCAGCATGCACAAATTCCATGAAACAAACGGGCCCTTAATCCTTTGTTATCCCATATTGCACATGTCATCTTATCAAGGTTGGGGCGAGGAGGGTGTTTAAGTGCCTTGGGCTTCTCAGTTGTAGGATAACCAATCATAGGGTGTATCACATCTTCGGTGATCTATTTTGGCTCATCCAGTGACATTTTTTGGTCATGCACTCTTCTCAATACTACCTGAATCCATCCGGTCTTAAACTCCCTCAGAACTCCCTCAGAAACACTAGAGCATTTTTCAGCCCTTTCACCTCAATATGTTTATGCTCTTCTTTGAAGTTCACATCTATGCATAGCTTCCTGTAAGCTTTCTCAACTTCCAGGTCTCCAATTTTAGCAATCTTACAATGAATGTAGGATCGAACATACTCGATCAATAAAACCCTAGGTGGTATTGCTGAAAAATCTCCAGTGTTGTTGGGTTGAGATGCAACCTCTGAACAAAACTTATAATGAGGTTCCTTACACATAGTGTTCTTGATGAGGTTAACCTTCTTATCCTTGTCATTTTTCAACTTGGAAGTGAAAGACATGGTTGCCATCATTTCTTGAAAATTTAGGGCTTTTCCATAAAATAAAACAGTGAGCTCGGTGATCTTTGTTACTTACTTCAACCTTATGTAGCAGCTCTTGTTTAAAATCTGAATGTTGTGAATCTTCTTGGGGGTGCTCTACAATCTGATCTCTCTGCTCTTCTTCTTCTCTCTAAATCATTGGTGAATAATGAGCTCTTTCGCCACTCTATTTATAGATGGTTCCCTAAGTGGCACAATTAATGCTCTACCCACTTGTTGGGTTTCGAAGACAGAGTTGCTTGGGTTACATGCCAGCTTTTTTTTTGGATGAAAATGTGATGCTTGGGGAAAGTGTCAACTCATTCATCTTTTCACACATTTACCAATGGATCTCGGTATCTTGCGAAGACAATAATGCTTTTTACTTGATTACCGACGAGTCTTGGTTTACATTGATTATCTTGGTTTTCAAATGTACACCGACGATTCTCAGTATGCTTTGAGAACTTAGCTTTTGTATGTTAATCGATGATTTTTGGTATGCATTAACCGACGAGATTGAATTCACATAATCATAACAAGTAATACCATAGTGCATCTTTAACATGCTAGTTTGGCATTTTAACTACGTATAATGGAACTGATGCAAAGTATCACTTAGTATAGTGCAGTTCCATAGTTACTTGTTCATCTTAGGTGGGGGTGGTGATGTCACCAGATCCATTGGATAAGGTGTCACCATTTGCATTGCATGGTCCATCATCTTCAGTGTTTGTAGCTTTCCTCCACATTTTGTTTCTCATCTTCCTGATTTCTTCAATGGTTTTTCATTGGAAAAGGCGTTGGTCTTTGTCACTCGGTCTCTGTAGTCCTTTCTTAGATGACTAACTTTATGATAGTGTAAGCATGTCATTCTGGGGTTAATCCATCTCCTAGACTTTCTCATCCATTTTCTCATGAAGTTTGCAGCTATATGTCCAAATCTTCCACATGTTGTGCAGTTTTCCCATGTGTTGTAATCCCAAACATATGAATTACCAACTCTTTTTAGTTGATAAGCAGTTTCATTTTCTTTAGGCTTCCATGCTTGATTTTTCTTCTTCCTGCATTCAAGAGATGTGTGTCCATGCATTTTTCAAGCAGGATAGTATTTGTCCATGTAGGTTTCCTTCTTTGGTTGTTTCATCTCAGATTTACATCCATATGCTTTATGTCCTTTCTTGTTAAATTTATAACAAATTCCTATGAACAAAGGTGTGGATTTAGGAATACCTTTCATTTTTCTCCAACAAACATTTGATGTGTGGCCTAGTTTTCCACAGTGATTGCATGAGTGCTTTCTTGATCTTGGATTTGTGTAGACATTCTTTGGATTAGCTTGATATGGTGAATCTCCACTCTCAATATACCCTAATCTGGTATTGTTGTTGACTCTCCTTTGTCCATCCAGAAAATCATCCATCCTTTTGGTGCTTTCTTCAGCTCTCTTGATCATGTCATTGTGTTGTTTCTGAATTCTCACCTCATGCTTTAGTCTTTCATTTTATTCTCTTAGCTCACAAATAGCTTCTAGCTTTCCATTCAGTTCTATGTTCATTCAGTTTGTCTCCTAACTCATAAGAATAATCTGATTGGTGATCTCATGATGATGTTCTATAAGTCTTTGTATTTCTAACTCTTTTTATTTTATCTTTTCAGTAATATTCATTCTATCATCAATTGCTAGTGTTCTTTCTTGCTCAGCTTATCTAGCATTATTCATAACCTCAATCATTCTTACCATCTATGTCTCTTGACCGATTTGCAATGATTTCACTTGTCCAGCCAAATGTTGATTGATTTCATTTAGGCTTGTAATGCTTTCTTAATATGTGTCTAATGCTTTGCTTGATGTAGATCCTGAAGACTCAAATAAATCAGGTATCTCTTCCTCGTGATAGTTTGTTTCACTACAGCGAGATGCCATAATCTTTCTTCCATCTAGAAACTATCTCATCTTGACTCTAGCTTCTTTATATTGTTCATAGAAGATCAGTATCTCTAACTTATGATTCTCAATACTCTTGTCTAACTTGTACCTTTCCACTATATGATCTTTTCTCTTAAGTATTTAAACTTTTCCAAATAAGAGTTCTAGATCTGATACCAATCGTTGGAAATAATGGAATGGTGTACTGAGAGGAGAGAGGTGAATTAGTACCCTTAAAAATTTTATCACTTGACCTTAATCCTTTTTAGTAATCAATTGTATTACCAACCATATATGCTATTCTATCTTTGTATATGTTATATCAATTCATAATTTAATAAGCATGTAAAACATTCATAGAAACATTCATGAAATGTATAAACACATGACACAAGATTTGGTAACTCAAAAAACCCCTGTTAGAAGGAAAAACCTACGGCGGGGATGAAACCCACAAAGCTTCACTATCTGCATAATGGAAGGGGTCGGTTAAGGCTTACAATTTTGATCACTTCTGATGATCTACCCTGTTAGGAGTATTATGTAGAGATTGGTTAAGGTCTACTCTGTTAAGATCTTTAGCAACATTGTTTAGTGTGCACTCGATTAAGAGATTTATAAAGGATTGTTAAATCCACCTTTCTCAAGGATTTCTTCTATTTTCTACACTTTTTATAATGTAGTCAAAAATATACAATGACTTGAGTATATGCAATCTATAATTTTTGATTACATATCCAATAAATATTACATGTATATTTATCACCTATTGTGATTGATCAATACCTCTGTTCTTCTCGATAGCCTTGGCTCTTGTTCTTGATAACTGATTTCATCCTTGGATGTTCTTCTACATAAAACTCTTAGTGTGATCCATAAATGTGCTCCTCGGCTACAATTATCATCACACACATGTGTTCTAATAGATTACATATCTATATATACAATGAATTTGACCTACGTGAGTTTCATGTATTACAATGATAACTCTCTGATCGAAGGTTTACAACTTGACCTTGATCTCCTAGTTTGCATGTTTTCAATCAGTTAAACTAATTAAAATAGTTACAATTACATTGCTTGTCCCCAAAGAAATGGATTTAAAGCTAATAGAAAAAGCTAAATATGAAACACAAGTGTTTTATCTGACGTGGAAGTCAAGTTCACATTTCTCGAGATTCTAACTGTCTCCCGGTAGACTGGTGCTCGGGTTGCTCTTTGGTTTGTCAGGTTCCTCTATCATATGTTTTGTCGGTTTGCACTGTACTCTTCTTGTCGGGTTCCTCTGTCGGGTTTGTTCTGTCAGGTTCCCTTGTAACATTTTTGGGTAGCACTTTGTCGTCGGGTTTGCTGAAAAACTTTTTTGTCGGGTTTGATCTAAACTCTGACTTTCTGTGTTGGTGTTACCGATAGTTTCAAAATTGTTTTCCTTTGCATACTAATGACAAAACATGTCTTCACTCCAAAGTGTAAACACTTACTGGATGTACCTCTAAGATATCTGAGAATCCATTTGACTGCATTCCAATGTTCAATCTCAGGGTGACTCATATACCTGCTAATGACTCCTACTGCATGTGCAATATCTTGCCTTGTACATACCATAGCATACATTAGTCTCACTATAGAGAAATCATAAGGTATAATGGACATTTTAGCCTCCTCTTCTGGTGTCTTTGGACACATCTCCTTAGTCAATTTCAAATGACTAGGCAAAGGTGTACTAACAGCTTTGGCATTCTCCATAGAGAAACGTTGCAACACCTTCTCAATATAATTAGCCTGAGATAAAGTCAATTTCCTATTTTTCCTATCTCTACAAATTTTCATACCAAGGATTTGTTTTTCTGCCCCCAAATCCTTCATAAAAAATGATTGCACTAACTGTTGTTTCAACCCCTTAATGTGCTCCATGTTAGACACAATTACAAGCATATCATCAACATATAAACATAAAATAATGTAGTTATCATCATCCAACCTCTTGAAATAAACACAATGGTCAGAATGACACCAAGTGTATCCATGCTCATTCATAAAAGTGTCAAATTTAATATACCATTGCCGAGGTGCTTGCTTCAAGCCATATAAACTTTTCTACAATCTACACACTAATTTATCCTTACATGTGACCTCAAAACCCTGTGGCTGTACCATATATATTTCTTCATCCAAATCACCATGAAGAAAAGTTGTTTTAACATCAAGCTATTCTAACTACAAATCTTTAGTATCCACAATACTTAAAACAGTATGAATAGAAATCATTTTAACAACAGGAGAAAAAATCTCATCAAAATCAATTCCCTTTTTCTGTGCAAATCCTTTTACAACTAATCTGGCTTTAAATATTGTCTTACCTCCATCCTCTTCTTTCATCTAGTAAACCCATTTATTTTGTAAAGCTCGTTTACCTACAGGTAACTGACATAAATCCCAAGTCTAGTTTTTCAGCAAAGAGTCCATTTCTTTTTTCATTGCAGACTCCCACTAAGCTTTGTATCCACCTACATAGCTTCATTATAACATTCAGGTTCACCAACATCTGTTAATAAAATAGAGTACAAAGAGGGAGAAAATCTATTTGGAGGTCTACTTAGCCTTGTTGATCATCTAACTTTCACTGGGGTGTGTGGTATTTATTTTTTCTGTTGATTTTGGTGTAGAGCATAAGGAACTACTAGAATATCATCTTTTTGATTATCATCCAGTTCTACATAATCATTGTCTTTCTTCTCATGCTACTGCAACAGATCTTTGTACAATATTTTCTCATTGAGTATGACATCCCTGCTTCTTACAATTTTATGATTCTCAAAATCCCAAAGTCTATAACCTAACTCATCAATGCCATATCCAATAAATATACATTTCTTTGATTTAGCTTCCAGCTTGGTTCTATTTTCAAAATCTATATGTGTATATGCTTCACAACAGAAGGTTCTGAGAAAATATTAAATCACCTTCTTACCAGCCCATGCTTCCTCCAGAATACCACAACCCAAAAATTAGAGGGACCTCTATTAATTAAATAAACAACATTATTTACAGCCTCTACCCACATGTTTAAGGGCAGCCCAACATGCAACCTCATAGTCCTTGCACGCTCCATTATTGTCCTATTCATGTGTTCAGCCACTCCATTTTCTTGTGGAGTCCTTGGAACTATTTTCTACCTACGAATACCATTATAGGAACAATAATCTTCAAATTATTTTTTGCAATACTCACCACCATTATCAAATCTGAGACATTTTAGTCTTTTACCAGTCTCATTCTCAACCCAGCTTTTCCATTTTTTTAAAGTTTCAAATACATCAGATTTCTACCTAAGGAAATAAATCCATACTTTCCTAGTTGCATCATCAATAAAAGTAAAATAATATAGAGAGCCAGCAAGGGAAGATACCTGAGCTAGTCCCCATACATTTGTATGCACAATCTCCAATTTTTCATCTTTCTTTTCCTTCCCACCCTTCAGAAAACTAACTCTCTTTTGTTTTCCATACACACAACTTTCACAGAAATCCATATTGACTCATATTAGACCTGGTAAACTTTCTTTGAATGAAGTAATTTCATAAATTTTTCAATCGTGTGCCCAAGTCTATTTTTCCATAGTGTTGTTTCAGAATCCACAATGACTGTTTCATTTTGTACCCGCTTAAGTGCATCAACTATTCTTGAATATTGACTTTTCTCTGTAACAATTAAAGTAGAAGGAACAGTATGACCAGTACAAAGATATAAGGTGCCTACTTTCACACATTTTTCTACTACTAAGGAACCTTTTGAAACCTTCCAATTTTTATCATTAAAAGTAACTGTGCAACCTTCAACACCTAGTTTCCCTACTAAAATTAAATTCCTACTTAACCTTGGAACATTCCTTACCTCTTGTAGTAGTCAATGATTCCCATTCTGCAAATTAACTTTAATTCTTCCCTTTCCAACAATCTGACAAGGTTTATTATCTCCCAAATAAACTAGCCCAAAATCCCCTTGGACATAATCAATAAAATAACTCCTACAGGGTGTAGCATGAAATGATGCCCCTGAATCTAGAACCCATGAATCATCAACATTTTCAAGGGAAAGGAGAAAAACATCCTCTTCAAATTTATTACTTACCACATTTTCCTCCTTATTTCCTTCTTGTTTGTCTCCTTCTTTATTCTTCTGAGACCAACAATCTTTCTTCTAATGACATGGTTTTCCACGGTACCAACAATCGTTTGGTCCTCTTGATTGAGACCTATTTTCCTTTGATTTTCCTCATGATTTCCCACAATTTCCAGAGTTACTTCCTTTATCTCTTGTTTTGCCTCTGCATTTTGCATTCAAAACACTACCTTATGTGGATCCACTTGAGATTTTCCTATGAATTTCATCGCTCAAAATGACACCAACAACATCATCAAATTTTAGGGTATTCTAACTAGAAAACAAAGTTACTAATAGCCATTACCAAGCCATTCCTGCTTTCAGGAAAAGAATAAAGAATCAAAAGAGCCCTAATTTCTTCATCAAAATTTATATTTACAAAGGATAATTGAATAGTAACTGTATTAAACTCATTTAAATGATCATCAACTGACCCACCTTCTACCATCTTCATATTAAATAAACTCTTCATAAGAAATACCTTATTCAAAGAAGAAGGCTTTTCATACAACTTCGTTAGGGTTTCCATCAACTCTTCAGTTGTCTTCACTTTTGTAATACTAAATGCCACCGATTGTGCCAGGCATGAGAAAATACTTCCAATTTCCTTTCTATCCAAAATATTTTATGCATTAATGTAAGGTTTGTTCTAGTGTTAAATGGTTGAAGATTAGATTATATTCTTTTAGAGTTGATCTATTGAGGAAGGATCAATTGGAGTTTTGCAGTTTAGAAGGGCCAAGTCTTCCTGGAGTAATTAATGCAAACAAGATATTCCATCTATTATTATTTCTATAGGGTAATGTTCTTCACACTTCCTAGGGATGACTAGCGGCTACAAATCAGATTTTTGTGCAGAAAAGATAAAACACAGAGTTTACTTCTGGTTGAAGGTAGGGTATTTAAAATGATTTAATGCATTTAATATTTTGAATGACCTAGTTGTTATTATTTTTCCATAAATTATCTAAGGCTTGTTGCAATCCTGGTTCTATAAAAGGATTACCAAGATCATTTAGTAGGGGCTAGAAACTTGGGGAAGTAAAAAAGCATTAAGTTGCATACTTATTCCAATGAGAGTATAGCAGATTTGTATCTAGATTGTATCAAGATAGAGTAGAAAGTTCAAGTATTTTGTATTTATTGAAAAAGTGTGTCTTTTGAAATAGATTGAAATAGGAACATGATTCCTCATACTTAATACAGTCCAGATTCAAGCCTCTCCTTTGTGCCTATTTCTTGAGTTATGGATTTTTCAATTCATTGTATAGAGTGTATCTATGTGTATGTTATTATTCCTCTGTTTTGGTCAAGGATCAAATTAAATACTTCTTTGGATAAGACATAGGTTCATTTGGTTTGCACAAGGATCTTATAAGAATTTTTTGGTCTTGTATTTATGGCTTTGAATCTTTGACAATAGTTAGTTCCTTGTGTTTTGTATTTGTAGTAGAGACATTTCCCAATGGATAAAGCACTGAACAACAATTATTATTTATATATAGATATATGTCTGGTTGGATTTGGTTATATTCTCCCCTTTTAAAAATCAAAACCATATCTAAAAATTTTCCTTTGAGTTTTGTGGTTGTTGGTTTTTGTTCTTATGGTAATTGAGAGTCAATGAATGAGTGGTTATTATTAGTACTTTCTTACCATTATCTATTGTTTAAAATCCAGAGCTGTAAAGAGTTATAAAGAGTTGTATGTTGAGATGGATTAGGTGTACCTGTCTTGGTTTTGTAGAGCCAAAAGTGTAGAGGGAAGTCTTGTCCCTATAGTTGGTCTAGTTACCTTAAATATCTTCCTATATTTGGAGCTAACCACTCTTAAAATGAATCTTAAGGTATATTGGTAGCTTTCAAAGCATAAACATTTTTAAACACCAACAAAATGGTGAAACTGTTGGGGAGTTTACCTTTGAAAGAATAGAGTTACTCTTTCTTAGCCCCTAGTTGTAATCATTTGTCTTGTGAATTTTTTCATTGTAGTATTCATATAAGCTAGTGTTGTATTTTCCCAACTTGTTTTGGGTGGCAACTTGAAGAAATCTCTGCAGCAGTGTTGAGTGCTAGTTATTATTTTATACATAGTTCTTCAATATTAGTAATATAATTACACAATCTTGGGTGAAAGAACATCCTGAAGATAAATTGGAAGGTGGAATTCCAAGTACTTCCAGGGCTGGTCAGCCTAGGAAAGAAAATAAAAACAAAGATAACCCATCTCAAAGGAGACAAGAGGAGAGCACTAGGATGGAAGATCCAATCCAACACATTCATGAATGGAATACATCAGATTAAGAAGAGATTGTGGATTTAGGATTGGGTTCATATGGAGATTATAGTTTTCTTGATGGGAGAGGAGAAGAGGAATATGACACCACTCCCTCAGATTCTGAGGATTCCTCTGATGAAGCTGATAAATTAGAAAAATGATTAGCCTTTATAAAATAGAGAAACAAAGAGAAGAAAAATAAGAAAAGACAAGAGAAGATTAGAAATGATCAATTGAGAAGGAAATCATTGAACCATTAGGCAACAAATTATGTTGAAGAACCTAAGAGGTTTGAAGAGAAACCTGTCATCTGAGAAATTTTTCATACTGAAAGCCCTAGGGATAGGGGAAAGCAAAAGATGATAGGAGTTGAAATAAATGAACCTAAGAGTCACAAGGTTCCAGTGGATCCACTTTCTAAATTGGACATTGGACTGGAGAGGGATAAAAGGGAGAAGGAGATCTTAGCCAAAGAACTTGAATTAGCAAGATTGGAGGCTGATAATTTAGATATGAAGAAATGGATTGATTTATTAGGCAGTCTTCTAGACCTTATTGCACTAGGTTGATGCTAAGATTTCTGCAACATCAAATGCCAAAGCATCTAATTCCAAGATTGATGATCCATTTCAAAGGAGACCAGTTCATGCAAAAACGTACTAAAAATTTTCTTTTATTGGTATCCATGGTTATCCTAATGATTTTCAAAATGAAATTAGAGACAGACTTCCTAAATTTGCTGGAAATAATGTCATCAACTATGAAGAGCATTTAAATAAGTTTACAGATACAATGGATTATTATGACATTGTACATGAGGATGTAGTTATGAATATTTTTGTTCTATCTCTAGTTGAGGATGCCAGGGATTGGTTTAAGGAATTACCTGATGACATTATTTTTCCATTAGTATGCAAAGAACATCTTTGGTAAACATACACCGAAAGACAGGACAAGAGAAAACTAAAAATACAGATATCAGAGATCACCAAAAACTACTAAGTACAAAGAAAACTGATGACACAGTTTTGTGTGTAAACCAAAAATGAAAATTGAAAGGGATAAAGAGGAACCTAACAGTGGAACCTGACGAGCAAGACAAAGTGAAAACCAAGAGATATTCTAACTGAATTTAGAGCATTAGCGACCAACAGAAACTGAAAGTTAGTTATAGCCCGCAAAAAGTGGATCTGACTTCCACGTCACATAAAACAGCCTTATTCTATTTATAGAATCTAGATTTGTTTTAAAACCATTACTTTAGGGACAAGAAACATTTTTGTAAGTGTTTTAATCAGTCTAACTAATTTAAAATGCATAGACTAAAAAATCAAGGTCAAGTTGTAAACCTATGATCTTAGAGTTAATATTATTTTATGTGAAACTTAATTAGGTCAATCTATCTTATAAATAGATGTTGTAATCATTCATTATATGAGAGAGGATGGATGAGAGGATGAATGAAGCCTATGAGCACATCTATGGATCAGACTAAAATTTTCAAGAGCCAGAACAACAAAAGGTGAATTTGGTTACCAAGAACCAAGAACAGAGGCTACCGAGCAACAAAGGTATTATTCAATCACATTAGGTGATATACTTATACATGTAATCTTAAATGGATCTTTAATCAGAAATAGGAGATTACATACACTAGGTCAAAGTGTAATTTTCTTACATTCTAACAAGTGAAGAAAAGTGTAAAAATCCTTTCAAGGAAGGTGGATTTAACCATCCAATTGTAAATCTCTTAACCGAGTGCACACTAAAAAATGTTGCTAAAGATCTTAACAAAGTAGAATTTAATAGGTCTCCATAGATACTCCTAATAGGGTATCATAAGTGATCAAATTGTAAGCCTTAACTAGCCCCTTCCAATTTGCAAATAGTGAATAATTTGTGGGTGTCATCCCCACCGTAGTTTTTACTTCCTAACAGGAGTTTTTTGCGTTATCATATCTTGTGTTATGTGTCAATTACTTTCATGAATGTTTCTATGAATGTTCACATGTATGATTAAGTTAAATAATTGATAAGTCTTACATCTAGAAAGTATAGAAAAGATGGTTGGATAAACAATTGATTACATAAAGGATAAAGGTTAAAAGATACAAAATTTTTAGAGGTACTAATTCACCCCTCCCCTCTCAGTACACACTTCCTACTAATTCTAACAATTGGTATTAGAGTTGGGTCTCTTATTTGGAAATATTAAAGGCTTAAGAGAAAATATCAACCAATGGAGAAGTATAGACTTGACAAGAGTATTGAGAAAGAAGCTAGAAATTCAGATCTTCTATGAGCAGTATAAAGAAGCTAGAATCAATATGAGACAACTGTTAGATGAAAGAAAGATTATGGCATCTCTCTATAATGAAACAAATTACCATGAGGAAGAGATACCATATTTCTTTGAGTCTTCAGGATCAACTACAAGCAAAGCATCAGACACATCAGAAGAAAGCATCACAAGCCTAAATGAAATCAATCAACATTTGGCTGCACAAGTGAAATCTCTACAAATCGGTCAAGAGACACAGATGGTAAGAATGATTGATGTCATGAATAATGCTAGACAATCTGAGCAAGAAAGAACACTAGCTATTAATGATAGAAGGAAGATTACTCAAAAGCCACAAGAGAAAGAATCTGAAATACAAAGACTAACATAACATCACCATGAGATTACAAATCAAATTATTCTTATAAGTCAAGAGGCAAACAGAATGAATGTTGAACTCATTGAAAGAATAGAAGCTATCGGTGAACTAAGGGAATAAAATGAAAAGTTGAAACAAGAAATCAGAATTCAGCAGCAACATAATGAAATTATCAAGAAAGTTGAAGAAAGAAATAAAATAATGGATGATTTTCTTGATGGACAATGAAGAATCAACAACAACACTAGTCTAGGCTATATCAAGAATGGAGAATCACCCAATCAAGTTGATCTAAAGAATGTCTATGCAAATCTAAGACCAAGAAAGATGACATGCAATCACTTTGGAAAGAAAGGCCGCACATCAAATGTATGTAGGAGAAAAATGAAAGGTATTCTTAAATTCACATCCTCATTCATAGGATTTTGTTATAAATGTAAAAAAAAGGACATAAAACATATGAATGTAAGCCTGAGATGCAACAACCAAAGAAGGAAACCTACATAGACAAATAATGTCCTACTTGCAAAATGAATGGGCACACAACTCTTGAATGCTGGAAGAGGAAAAAGCAAGCATGGAAGCCAAAAGGTCAATAAATTGCCTGTCATCCAAAAAGAGTCGGTAACCAGTATGTATGGGATTACAACACATGGACAAATTATATAGCATGTGGAAGATTTGGTCACATTGTTGCAAACTGTATGAGATAGTGGATAAGAAAATCTATAGGATGGACTATGTTAGCACTTTTTCTTGCAATACTTACCTAATGATGACAGTATACCTTGTACACTCGGATGCAACCTCTTTTAGGCAAGAGAAAGGCTAATTTCTAAGGATTGGATAATATCCTTCTTCATTTTTGAGCTCCACAGACTCAGGCAGGTTTTACCTTTTAAAGATTACTGATATTTCAGTCTATGTATTTGGTGGATTGTTTCATTCACTGATTATGAACCAAAAACCTCACTGTAACAACTTATAGAACACTTTAGAGATTGCCATGACTAGTTTGAAATAGATTACTATAAGCCAGGCTATGGTTTTGAGAACATAAACCAATGAGACAAGGATTTGCATCCTTCTTCCTTTTGTCTTTAGGAGGGATAACCTGATTGATTCACTCTCAAAGGAATCAACAAAGTGGACACTGTCCTGCTGACATAAGTCCTTAATGAGTTCATCTCATATATTTTAGTAACAGGTATGTTTGAAATAATTTTGAATGTTTTGAGAACTTAGATGATGATAGATTATCAGACCCAGACCTAGATCAGTGCCTATCCTTTGGGTTACAGAGTCAAAAGCTTGAAGTCTCACATAAACAAAACACTGTAAGCTACCTTACAACCTACATGCAATTAGGATAAGTTGCCTTACAAATTATCTGA